>CAUYRH010141005.1:0-20090 GCA_963574655.1 Perodicticus potto
AGCCTTATAAGGTTTTGTAGGATTTCTTTTCTTTATTTTTTTTTTTTTGGTTGCAGCCATCATTGTTGTTTGGTGGGCCCGGGCTGGATTTGAACCCGCCAGCTCAGGTGTATGTGGCTGGCGCCTTAGCCCGTTGAGCCAAAGGTGCCGAGCCAGCACACACTTTTAATTGCATTACTTAATTGCACACACTGTGGTAAGATGAGGTAAAGATGACACCTGAGAGTATATATTGTTATTTTTCAACATACACAGTGTCATCTCTGTTTGCTCAGATGGCTCGAAGTGGAGGAAAACAGGCTGCAAGGGGCAATCTAATAAACTTCCACAGACTGAATCAACTACCCCATACTGTAGGCCCCACATGGCCAGGGATCTTTGTCAGTTGTCTTTTGTTTTTGAAAAAGAGTTTTGCTCTGGGTTGGTGCCTGTGGCTCAAAGGAGTACAGCTCCGGCCCCATATACTGGAGGTAGTGGGTTCCAACCTGGCCCCGGCCAAAAACTGCAAAAAAAAAAAAGAGTTTTGTTCTATTTTCCAGGTTAGAGTACCATGGTGTCAGCCTAGCTCCTGGGTTCAAGTGATCTTCCTGCTTTAGCCTCTTGAGTAGCTAGGACTACAGGTGCCCGCCACCATACCAAGCTAATCTTTCTATTTTTAGTAGAAATGGGGCTCACACTTGCTCAGGCTGGTCTTGAACTCCTGACCTCAAGCAATCCTCCTGCCATGGCCTCCCAGAGTGCTAGGATTACAAGAGCCACCGCGCCCATCCGCTTTGTCAATTTTGACCCCTGACGTATCTCAAAAGTCTAGGCCAGTGCTTGGTACATGGTTGTGCTCAATAAACGTCCGTTGCCTGAATAAGTAAATACAACAAATTGTTTCAAGTGCCCTAAACAGACATTCATCAACTATTACAGAACCAGAGAGAATGAGCCAACATTATAGCCAGAAGATGGGTGGTTAGATATGGTAAAGGACTTCCTAAAGCCACAAGGCTCTCAGCCCTCGAGGCAACCTCAACTTACATTCTTTAACACCTGCCGTCTGTGGGTACTTTTCCATATGTTTACACAGAAGCTCAGAGAGCCTGAGTGGCATTGGATTCCACAACTGGGCAGCCTAGAGGGGGGAACCAGAGTCTACCCCAGGCTACTGGTCATCCAGCCTTGCAGAGAACAGTGGTCCCCCCATCCCAAGGCCAGTGCTCATCCCTAAGCAGACCCAGGGATGAAGGAGCCCTCAGAAGAGCTGTGAAGAATCCACAGTTCCCTCTTCTCCCTGGTAGTAGCAGGAGGAGGAAGGAAGAACAGCAACGGAGCGTGCAAATTGGAGGCTGATATTGAATTGCAGCAAAATGAGCAGAGGATTAGGTGCCCCACCTAGACCCACCCCAAGAGAATACCAAGGCCTGGGCTGGCCCTTGTGAGAAGCTGGAAGGCCCAGTACCAGGTGGAATCATGCCCAGTAAGCATGAGGCAGGGTAGGTGGGCCCCAAAGTGGGAGGGCATCATTGATATGGCTGAGGCCCTCTGCCCTCAGCCTGAGCATCCTGATTCACAGTGTTCTTCCTGGGCTCTCAGGGGCAGAGTTGGAGATATCAGAGCCACAGTGAGACCCTATCCCAAGTCCCTGCCTTCTGAGAGTACAGGAGAGAGGGAGATAGGAACACACGCAGTTCCCTAGGATTCTGGAAGGGGAAGCTGCCTTGACTCAGTCAGGGAAGGCTTCCTGGAGGAGGGTGAAGGGTGCAGGACTGGCTTGGAATACAGGAAGATCTGGGCTTAAATTATGGCTTTAAGGTGTTTGGCCTTGGGCAAACATTTTCATCCTACATACATTTTTCTGAATGTATACCCCATGCCAATCATGTGTGACATGTTGGTACAACTAATACAAATTCCATCCAGCTCCTGTCCTCAAAGCTAAAACAAATCATCCGGGCAGCATGGTACATGCTATGATAGAGGTGGAAAATGGGCTGTGGGGCCGGGGTAGAGGTGGTAGTGGTCAGCTTAATGTCCTTAAGCCTTCTTGTCCTAATCCATGTGGAAGGAAAGGACAGTTAGGCCTTGAGGAGGGGTGTGAGGCTGTCAGAGGCTGAGGCTAGGGAGGAGCAGGAGGCAGTGTGCTGCAGGGTAGGAGGTCCTGGGCAGACCGAACAAAGTGCTGCAGGTCACCCGTCACTTGAACCTACGGACACTGAAGGCAGGCTGCAGAGAACCAGGACCGGTCAGCTGCAGCTGTTCTGAGTGGGGAGTCAAACGGTTTTGGGTAACCTTTGTGAACAAGGTCATGGGGCATCACTCATTACCACTGTCTTCTCCAGCCATGCCCCCATGTGGTCCTGGCATTCACAGCTCCTCTCTCTCCCTATAGGGTGGAAACACCCACTTTCCTGGGCCAGCTGGCAAATATCTTCTCCCTTCCCTCCAGCCCTGAGAGGAGGAGTTCCCAAACCCTGGGTGCATGGAAGCGCAGGGATTCATGAGGCCCCAAGGCACCATTAGCTCTGGGGGGCCAGCCTGGCCAGCCTCCCTGAGATGTAATGGAGAAGGAAGCCAGGGGCTGGGAGGAGTTCAGAGCAGTCAAGGGAGGAGACCTGGAGATAGGCCATCCTGCAGACTCCTCACCCGAGCTGCTCTCCCCTCCTGCTAGCGCCCACAGTGGCTCCCATTTGCACTCCTGTAAGGAGGCTTTATTAGGCGGCAGCCTCCACTCCTCCATGCTGCAGAGCTATTTGGGACCCTGATAATCAGCTTGTTCAATCCTCTCCCTGGTGCACAAACTCCTGCCAAGCTTCTCTGGCATTTGTTCAGCCTATTTGGACCCCTCCAAACAACTAGAAACCCATCCTCTCACAAAGCTGGTTTATTAGAAAGCTCTCCCTACCCCCAGTCTCTTACTCCCTCTAATCCTCTAATGGTGGCAGACTTGTTCCTGGTCCCGCCTCATCCCACCAGTGCACACATGCACACATTCCCTCTCTCCATCCATGCTCCAAGAACCAGCTGCTTCCCTGAACCAGGTTCCTGAGGACAAGCATGTGGCTACAACCTAGAGGGTGCAGAGCAGGGTTCAGGCTGGCTTGGGGGACAAGGGCTGGCAGTTTGCTCATTCATTCACTTGAAAACAGCTATTGAACATCTGCAACGTGCCAGGTGCTGCTCTAGGCTTTAGGTGTGCAAGGATGAGCAAAGCCAGATACAGTCCCTGTGCTCTAGGAGTTCACAGCCAGGGGAGAAGCCAGACATTGAACAGATAGTTGCAAGTCCCTGAGCAACACAAAAGGCAAGACAAACCAGGAGGCAGAGGGTCCTGGGACTGTGAATTCCTGGGGCTATGGGAAGCCTCTCCCAGTGAGAGAGGGATGTTTGAGCCAGGACCTCAAGCGGTGTTCTGCAGTCTGCGAGTGGCAACCCATTATGGATCATAAAATCAATTTAGTACTTGTGACCTAAATTACTTTCTAGTGAAATAGAGTAAAATTTAAAATATCCCGCTTAGGGAATACTGTTTAGTGTAATGTTCATTAGGTGTCAATCTGAGAGATAATGTTTACGAGTTAGGATACAAAATGTATTTATTACTACAGGTAGCAATCAACAAGGTGTGAAAGCCACTGGCCTAGAGTTGGAGGGAGAGTTAGCCACAAGAAAACAATGATGACACATGTTCCAGGGAGAGGCAACAGCATGAATCAGGGCTCAGCTAGAAAGGGACACACAAGTTTCAAGTCTGGTTGCAAGGGGAACCACGGGAAGTTAGGTGAGATCTTATCTCCATCCATGAGCCCCACCCCTGGGCAGGAGGGACACTGCAGGAAGTTGTCTTTGTGTCTCCCCAGGCTTTGTCTGGGCCTCTGCTGTCAGGACCTCCTGGCCCTTGGAGGAGGAAGTCAGCCTGTCACTGGGAGAAAGCCTGACTTCTGTGTTCACAGCTCCTCTTTGCCACCTACCAACCATGTGACCTTCAGCAAACTTTATAATGAGGCTCTGTGCCTCAGTTTCCTCCTGTGTACAGTGGGACTATATAAGATTCATCTGCAGAGAAGTCTTTGTGAGGATTTAGTTTGTAACCCAGCTGTCTCCAGGCCCTCAGTAAAATGAAGGATTTTTTTGTTTTTTTAGTATAAGTACATCCCAAATATTCCTTGGAATATGCTTATACTACAAAATCATTTGTTGTTCATCTGCAATTCAAATTCACCTGGAAGCTCTATGCAGAAATCACATAGCTCACGCTCCGTCCCAGCACTGTGTGGCTCTAACAACCCACTTCTGAGGCTTCCCCGAGGGGGCCGTGCTCTGCCCGCTCTTCCCAGCTTGTGTCCCTCAGTCCCACTTTGCCCCAACTATGGATCTGTCCTGTTCTTTCTCCCTCAATCCCCAAAGTACCAGCAGGGCACTCTGCTCCAGAGGGGGCGTCCTCCCTGGCCCTGGCCCACACAGGCCCACCCACTCCCTCCCCTCAAGGTTTCAGCCTCCTCTTTCAAGCTACACTCTAATCCATTTCTGTAATTTGTTTTTTTTTTTTGAGACAGAGCCTCAAGCTGTCACCCTGGGTAGAGTACTGTGGCATCACAGCTCACAGCAACCTCCAACTCCTGGGTTTAAGCAATTCTCTTGCCTCAGCCTCTCAAGTAGCTGAGATTACAGGTGCCCGCCACAAAGCCAGGCAATTTTTTTTTTTTTTTTGATTGTAGGCGTCATTGTTGGTTGTTTGGCAGGCCCGGACTGGATTCGAACCCACCAGCTCTGGTGTATGTGGCTGGCGCCTTAGCCACTTGAGCTATAGGCGCTGAGCCCCATTTCTGTATTATTCAAAGACCTTAAGCATTGGTTCTTGCTTCTCTCCCATCTTGATTATTTCAGGGAGTAAAGTAGTGATTCACTTTTACAATCAGAAAAGTCCTCCTTTTTTTTTTTTTGAGACAGAGTTTCACTTTGTCACCCTCGGTAGGGTACCATGGCATCACAGCTCACAGCAACCTCTAGCTCTTGGCTTAGGCGATTCTCTTGCCTCAGCCTCCTGAGTAGCTGGGACTACAGGTGCCCCCCACCACGCCTGACTATTTTTTTGTTGTTGTTGCTATTTGGCCGGGGCCAGGTTTGAACACGGCCCCCCTCAGTATATGGTGCCAGAGCCCTGCTCACTGAGCCACAGGAACCACCCCAGAAAAGTCCTCTTGAAGCCAGACTACTAGGATTCTGATTGTGCCTACCTACTTACCAGCTGTGTGACCTTAGGAAAGTCACTTAACCTCCCTCTCCTCTCTAAATACAGGATGATAATAATTTAGCTTATAGGATTGCTGTGAGGATTTAAGAGAACGAATACATTCAAGAGGGGGCATTAGGGTGGCGCCTGTGGCTCAGTGAGTAAGGCGCCAGCCCCATATACCGAGGGTGGTGGTTTCAAACCTGGCCCTGGCCAAATTGCAACAAAAAATGGCCAGGCGTGGTGGTGGGCGCCTGTGGTCCCAGCTACTCTGGAGGCTGAGGCAAGAGAATCACCTAAGCCCAGGAGTTGGAGGTTGCTGTGAGCTGTGATGTCACAGCACTCTACTGAGAGCAATAGAGTGAGACTCTTAAAAAAAAAAAAAGAGTGGGCATTAAATATGGGTTGGATATTATAACTGTCATATTTCACCAATTCTAGGCCCTATCTTGTTTTCTCACAGTAAGATTGCTTACAATCGTGCAGCAGCTGGCAGTGGCTGTCATTGCCAGGGCATATTTAAATTTGGTTGGGTAAGTTCTGTACCTTATCTTTCCTACATGTGTTCAGTTTAATTGCTGGTTTGTTTGTTTGTGGGGACAGGCTCTCACTCTGTTGCCCTGGCTGGAGTTTAGTGGTGTGATCATAGCTGACTGTACCCTCCAGCTCCTGGGATCAAGTGATCCTCCTGGCTCAGCCTCCCGAAGGGCTGGGATTACAGGAATGTGCCACCTAATTGCTATTTAAAATGTCATCAATAAGGTTACACTGTGATTTAGCATTTAAACAAAGTTATTGTCTATACAGAAAGGTGAGGAAGCAGGAACATAGGGAGAATTTGATATTAGTGAAGTAGTTACCATTAAAAAGTGCCCACAATTTCAAATTCTCTTGCAAAACAGTTAATGTTTTATGAGCCCTGAGAAAGGAAGAGATGAAATCGTGTTGTTTTGTGTTATTACTAGTCACACATGAAGTAAGAAAACACCTGCAACAAAGCTTACAGAATGAGTATCAGAGGCTTGGAAAGAAATTTAGGAAACAATGGTGAAGACTCTTTTTAAAAATGGTATATTGCTCATGCTCCTGATGGCACAGAATGTAACACTGTGTAGAAAAACATCAAGGACTATGAGTCAAAGAGGAACTCAGGAAACTTCCCAGTAGCTGGGACTACACTACTGCTGTGTTACAACACCTGAATAATTTTTTTTTTTTTTTTTTTTTAGAGACAGGGGTCTCACTCTTTTGCTGAGACTGGTCTCAAACTCCTGAGCTCAAACAATCCACCTGCCTGAGCCTCCCTAGTGCTAGGAATACAGGTGCCACTGCACCCCGTGGAGAAAATTCTTAAATGGATAGGGCCAGATACAACACAACAAGTTAACCGTGAGGTCATTAAAAGAATAAAGGCAAAATCTCTGATCTGTGTGCTTATGTCATCAAGAGAGCTCTATTTTAGGAAGCATATTGAGTAGATCTGAACCTGTTAGCAAGAGCTCATAACTCAACTGCCTACTAGGGCCAAGTAAGAGAAATCATAAGACTATGGATAGGAAGCAACCTAGGTAACCAATGACCAATAGAAAAGAGCAACACCACATGGAGGTGCAGAGAGGCCAATGACAGACTTGCAGCCAATTTCGAACAGAATATTTATACTGCTGGAGACCTTCGCTTCTCCTCTCTCTCGCTTTTTCTCCTTCACAAAAGGGACCCACTTCCGACTCTCTTTGGAAATGTTCTAAACTTTCTCTTTCTTCTTTCTAAATAAAATCTGTTACCCTGAAGCTTGTGTAGGTTACTTTTACTTTCTTTCTTTTTTTTTGCAGTTTTTGGCTGGGGCTGGATTTGAACCTGCCACCTCCGGCATGTGGGGCTGACACTTTACTCCTTTGAGGCACAGGCGCTGCCCTACTTTTACTTTCTATCCACACTGCCTGGGCCCCTCCAGTTTTATTTCCCATTTCTACTCACTTTGTTTCAGTTACTGTGGTGTCTTGATTGAACTTTGTAGATCAAGTGAGTAATCAAACCAGGTCAACTGGGTTCTGGGAACTGCGACACCCAACTTCAACATTGGCCAAACCCTCAATGCTAGGCCGACCTGGTTAGGCCCAACGGTCTCAACTGGGACCTACCTGCCATTAGTGCTGTCATATCCATAAAATACTTTTCTTTTTTTTTTTGAGACAGAGCCTCAAGCTGTCACCCTGGAGAGAGTGCCATGGCATTAAAGCTCACATCAACCTCCAACCACTGGGCTCAAGCGAGTCTCCTGCCTCTGCCTCCCAAGTAGCTGGGACTACAGGCGCCTGCCACAACACCTGGCCATTTTTTGGTTGCAGCTGTCGTTGTTTGGTGGGCCCAGGCTGGATTCAAATCCGCCACCTCAGGTGTACGTGGCTGGTGCCTTAGCCCGTTGAGCCACAGGCACTGAGTCAATAAAATACTTTTCAGAAGCAAAAGGTTTGTGAATACAATTTGAGTATTTAAAATAATTTCTTGTAAGCATCAGTATTTTATTTCTTTTTGAGACAGAGTCTCACTATGTCACCCTCTGTAGAGAGCTGTGGCATCAGAGCTCGCAGCAACTTCCAAGTCTTGGGCTTAAGTGATTCTCTTGCCTCAGCCTCCCAAGTAGCCGGGACTACAGGCTGAGGCAAGAGAACACCAGGCTTTTTTTGTTACAGTTGTCATTGTTGTTTAGCAGGCTCTGGCCAGGTTTGAACCTGCCAGCCTTGGTGTATGTGGCTGGGACCATAACCACTATGCTACTGGTGCCAAGCCAGCATCAGTATTTTCTAATGACTAAAAGTGGAGACTAGGGAAACATCTATTTAGAGTTAGTACTGCATCTCTGCCACATTTTAGCTCTGTGACTCAGTTTCTTCTTAGCAGCTCTGCGCTTTGGACCAGTCATGTAACCTCTCTATGTCTCAATATGCCCACTTGTAAAATGGGTGTATTAATAAAAGAAACCTACAAGTCCTCTTTTGGCCACATCTATAAGTGATTTCAACATAGGTCAAAGGGGTGTTGTAAGAATTAAATGAGTTATTATGTGAAAAGTTCTTCCAATCTGTCTCGTCCTACTCATAATGAGCACCACCACAAGGGCGTTCGCTATTATCATACTCACTTTTCCTCTTGAAAGTCAAAGTCAATTTTTTTTCTTGCTATCTAAGTCTGTCATATTTGTATAGCATTGTGGTTCAAATATGTATAGCTCCTCCAAAACATATATGAAAATTAACCTCTCCAATGCAATAATCTTGGGAGGGGCTCTCATGCATAGATTCAGGAAGCCATAAAAAGGGATTATGGATTCAGTTTCCTCTCTTTTCTGCTCTTCTGGCTTGTAAGAAACCGTAGTCTTCCACTCCTCCACTTCAGCCACTTTAGGTGGTTAACTTGGAAATGGAGACCAGGCCCTTCACAGACCTAAACCTGCCAAGACTTTGCTCTGGGCCTTCTCAGACTCCAAAACTATAAGAAACAAATCTCTGTTGTATACAAATTACCACAACTGTGGTATTCTCTTATACCAACACAAAATGAATGAAGACACCTAGTTCAGTTATTTTGAAATTATTTGTTTTAAAACTATTTTTAAAATATAACTTCTAGTTTAATGTTGGAATAAGAATTTACTACACATAACCTATCAGCTGAGGATTTTTTGGCACAGTGTTTGTTGTCAAACTTTAGAATGAACATAGATTACATGGAAAACACGATGAAATACAGATTGCTGGACCAATCCACAGAGTTTCTGATTCAGTAGACACCAGTTTCTGCCGGAGAATTTTCAACCTAATACTTTCAAATGTGATAGCTATGATGCTGGTCTTGGGTTAAGAACCCTCCTCTTAGTGAATGAAATCTAATGTTTTCTGGGGAAGGAAGTTTTAAAACGTTAAAAGTAAATTTATTTTTCTGCATGCGTATACATACATGCATCTCCATTCGCATATATAATAGATATATAAATTAATATTCATTATAATTGTTAAAATGTGAGACTAAATAAAGAATATTACAGTTGAAATACATAGAACATTTAATATTCATGTCATATTCCTAAATAAGTTGGAATGTTTTTGGAATGTTCTAGAAATATTTTATTTTGTAAACATGTATTTATTTATTTATTTATTGAGACAGAGTCACACTATGTCACCCTAGGCAGAGTGCCATGGTGTCACAGCTCACAGCAGCCTCAAACTCTTGGGCTTAATTGATTCTCTTGCCTCAGCCTCCCAAGTACCTGGGACTACAGGCGCCCGCTACAACGCCCGGCTATTTTTGTTGTTGTTGTTGTTGTTGTTGTAGTTGTTGTTTAACAGGCCCGGGCTGGGTTTGAACCTGCCAGCCCTGTTGTATGTGGCCGGCACCCTAACCGCTGAGCTACGGGCACTGAGCCTATTTATTTATTGAGACAGAGTCTCACTTTGTCACCCTAGGTAAAATGTGGTGGCATCATAGCTCACAACAATCTTAAACTCTTGGGCTCAAGCAATCCTCTTGCCTCAGCCTCCCAATTAGCTGGGACTACAGGTGCCCATCACAATACCTGGCTATATTTAGAGACAGAGTCTCATTCTTGCTCAGGCTGGTCTTGACCTCCTGAGGAGCTCCCAAAGTGCTAGGATTATAGGCATGCACTACCGCACTTGGCAAAACATGCATTTTAGTTTCTTAAAACTACTAATTAACTCGTCCTTTTCTGACAGACATGTATGTGATCACTGATCACTGGGGGCAAGGAGGCTGCCTGGATGCCATTTTTATTCCCATTCTCTGCACCTGCCCTCCTTAGTAAAGCTCTTCTAAAAAGATAAATAATAATTAATACACAGAAATCAATTCTTACTTCTAGATACATGGGTGGGTGGGTGTGAGAGAGAGAAATTTTATTTTAGTGAATCATGTTCCTCTTAATAAAATATAAAGAGTAAAAAGCTATGTGATGTTCAATTTTTAATAAATATTAGTTGCACAGTAGTAGTAAATATTTAAGGAAGAGGCAGGCCAATCACAGCTGAGCTTATATTTTGTAAATGAATTTTCTTACCTAGGGTTTTTGCGTAAGTTAAAATGTGGTATTACATGTGAAGGATTATACTTGACCTTCCCTCTTTGGTAAAACTGGCAGTGGTACTCAAATCCAGGAGCCTGACACTCTAATTTTAGCATCCTTGGTGTTTCTGTGGCCAGTATTTATCATTTATTTTATGAAGTGGCAGAGAACTAGGATTTGAAGTTTGAAAAATTGAGTTTTTCAAGCTAGTGCTTAATTTCAACCTACCTTGTTTTTATTATGCTTTCTGATCTTGCAGAAAATGTAGGCGTGTTTTATTGCAGCTATCCCATTCTTATGATAAAGAATTGATTCTTATCACTGTTAACATGTGTAATGTTCTAAAACATAAAATAATCTCATGTGATCAGGTTGTAAAACAGAATGTTCTAGAATCCTGTCAAGTGATCAATGTTCCTGGGCCAGATGACGCCATTCAAGATCACAGGATTTCAGGATTAAAGAAACATAGAGCTGTGAGGCCCAATTAATCTATAGGTTTTCAGCATGCTAATCTGGCTGAGGAGTTTTGGAAACTGACATTTGCCTGTGCCATCTTTAGCCTCTCTTGTCTTCTCCAGGGGAAGTTGTATAGTTTCTCTTGGACAGACTAGACTCATCTTTCACTAAGTGCCAGGTATTATCCGTTGATTAATGTCAGTGGGTTCTGGTCTCCCTTGAACAGATAAGGTGCTAAACCTCTACCCCTATTCATAGGAAATGCCCTCACCAGTGGTTCATTGACATCATGGGCAGAAGGAGAGGTGAACTTTCAGGAGTCCAAATCTCTTTATTTGGTTCAGCAGGGATTACAAATATCCAAGACAGTTATGTTGTCCATGCATGAGGGTGGAATGTGGCCTCACACAGAGGGTAACTCAACATAGTATCTCTACAGCTCTGCTTGCAAATCCATGGGCAATAATAGAGACCCATTGTTACAACATTAAAGGTCTTGCTTATGGCCTGGGGTCTGTGTTACACTGTCTGAAATGGGCCCACTTTGTGGCTCAGAAGTTTCCTTGGAAGGACTGATTCTTACTGAGCATGCAGACCTCCCATGAGCCTCTCGGAAAGGCCATTGGTGGGGAATGAACCACTATGTAGATTTAAGCTAATGACATGATAACTAGCTTTAAGGTTGTTCTAGGTCACCCTCCAGACTCTATGGTACCTATGTTGCTTCCTAGATCTAGAGAGCCCTGATCTAGAGAGCCCTCTGCTTCCTTTCCCAGTTGGCACACTAAGTTCTGAATGGTAAATTGGTCAGGTATTCCATCCTCCCTAGGTGTGGGCGATTGCTTAGGACAGGATTAAGGTGAAGCAGCACCTTAATTGCCCTGGGGGGCTGCCTTTTGTCCTTTTTTCCCTAGGAGAGCCAGAATCCTAACTATCTACCTAACACTAACACTGGTCTTTGAGATACCGTCCAAATTCTGCTTTGAGGAAATAGGTGACATCAAACAGACTGCGTTTGAACTCATGTGTGCGAACTCCTCTAACAGGTTTTGTGATCCAGGAACTATTTCAGCCACGAAGACAATTTCTGCTTCCCAATTCTATCATGAGTTCTTTCCCAGCCAATCAGTTGACCCAATTCCCTAGTCTTTTGTTTGCCAAACCACCTTTATTTATTTATTTATTTATTTATTTTTGAGATAGAGTCTCAAGCTGTCACCCTGGATAGAGTGCTGTGGCTTCACAGCTCACAGCAACCATGAACTCTTGGACTCAAGTGATTCTCCTGCCTCAGCCTCCCAAGTAGCTGGGACCACAGCTGCATGCCACAATGCCCAGATACTTTTGGTTGTGGTTGTTGCAGTTGTGGTTGTTTTAGCTGGCCCGGACTGGGTCGGGCCCACTAGCCTTGGTACATGTGGCTGGCAGCCTACCCACTGAGATACGGGCTCCACCCTGCCAAACCGCCTTCGATATCTTAGCTCCTAAATTTTTCAGGAAGTGGATTTGAGAAATTTCTCCCATCTCCACATCTGGCACTTTGCAATATTAACTCCCTCTCTGCTGCAACACCTCCTGTCTCAGTATATTAGCCTCTTTCTACCTGGGCAGCAGGCAAGGGACCTTATTAAGCAGTAACAAGACCACTAAGCTACTGAGCAGATGGTTTCACATAAAGAAAACAGCCATGATATGTTAATAATTAGTTGAGAAAAATCACTAGGCAAAGAAGAAAAACACTACCAATAACAAACCCTGGAGAAAGGGCAAATATGGTTTCCAAAATTGTCATATTATTTTAAACGTCCAGTATTAAACAGATTATGAAACATGCAAATAAATATCAATGTGTGGGCATACAGAAGAATAAAAGTTGTAAAATGAACTTCCCCAGAAAAAGCACAGACATTGCACTTGCTAGGAACAGTCTTTAAATTAGTTGTTATAAATGCATTTAAAGTACTAAAGGAAAACATGTTTCAACGACTAAAGGAAAATATGAGAATGATGTCTCATCAAATAGAGAGTATGTACATAAGTAAATAAATGCATTGCAAATATTTCAGCTTGTAGCTTTCTTTTTCTCCCGTCTCATTTAAGGACAACTCTATAAAGCAAGATTGTGTAGATGGACTTGTATAAAGATATCCAGCCACCCCTTGGTAACCATACAGTATTAATTCTGGAATCTTTTGCAAAAACTAAAATTCATGGATGTTCAAGTCCCTAATAGAAGATGATGTAGTATTTGTGTACCATCTATGCATGTCCTCCTGTATACATAAAATCATCTCTAGATTAACTATGGTATATAATGCAATGTAAATACTATCTAAATAGTTGGTACACTATATTTTTAAGGGAATAATGACAAGGAAAAATGTCTGTACATGGTTAGTAGAGATGCAATTATTTTTCTTTTTATTATTGTTGGGAATTCATTGAGGGTACAAGAAACCAGGTTACACTGATTGCATTTCTTAGGTAAAGTCCCTCTTACAATCATGTTTTGTCCCCAAAAGGTGTGGCACACACCAAGACCCCCACCGTTCCTTCCCTCTCTCTGCTCTTCCTTTCCCCACCTCTCCCCCATTCTTTCTCTCTCTGCTCTCCCCTTTCTCCCTACTACAGATGCAATTCTTTTGCATATCTTCAATCTGTAATTGGTTGATTTCACAGATACAAAACTCATGGGTATGGAGGACTGACTTTAAGTAGTATGAGAACTGATTTAAAAAGCAATTATATAAAATATTATGAAAAAAGCGTGTTTTAGGGCTTATAACATAGAGATGATAAATGAGGCTAATATAACAAAATATATATGGCCAGGCACAGTGGTTCATGCTAGTAATCCTAGCACTTGGGAGGCTGAGGCAGGTGGATTGCCTGAGCTCACAGGTTCAAGACCAGCCTGATCCAAAGCAAGACCTTATCTCTAAAAACAGCCGGCATTGTGGCAGGCGTCTGTAGTCCCAGCTACTTGAGAGGCTGAGGCAAGAGAATCACTTGAGTCCAAGAGTCTGAGGTTGCTGTGAGCTATGTCGCCACAGAACTCTACCCAGGGTGACAAAGTGACACTCTGTCTCAAATCTATCTATCTATCTATCTATCTATCTATCTATCTATCTATCTATAATACAGAAGAGAAAAGAGCAGATACGCAGACCTAAAGAAAATAAAAAGAGAAATGGTTGATGTAAATCAAATTATACCAATAATAACATTAAATATGAATGGATTAAACAATTCCATTAGAAGTCAGAAATGGGCTGAACATTGTCCACGTCTGTGCTGTCAACCAGACTCAGTCCATGTATTCAAAGGCACAAATAAGTTGAAAGTCAGAGAATGTGAAATACATATCATGAAAATAGTGACCCTAAAGATCACTGGGTGTGGCTGGGTATACTACTATCAACTACAAAATAGACTTTATGACAAAACACTGTTACTAGAATTATACAAATAATTTGTAGTAATGAAAAGATTAATTAATCAGGAGATAACAACAGCTAAAAATATGTGGTTGTATAACAACAGAGCCCCAGAATTCACAAAGAAAAAACTGACAGAAAGGAAAGTAGAAATCCACAATTGAACAAAAAATGTTTGCTTAATTCCAATAATCAATAGAACTATTTAGCCAGACGTGATGACTCATGCCTGTAATCCCAGAACTCTGGGAGGCTGAGGCAGGTGGACTGCCTGAGTTCACAGGTGGGAGACCAGCCTGAGAATGAGCGAGACCTCATTTCTAAAAATAGCCGAGTTGTGGCAGAGGTAGCCTGTAGCTACCTAGAGTCACAGCTAATAGCTGCCTGTAGTCCCAGCTACTTCAGAGGCTGAGGCAAGAGGATGGCTTGAGCCCAAGAGTATGATGTCACTGTGAGCTATGACACCAAGGCACTCTACCTAGGGCAACAAAGAAAGACTCTGCCTCAAAAAAAAAAAAAAGCTGGCTCTTTGAAATGATTATGAAAATTGACAAAACTTTAAGTAGAATGAGGAAGAAAAATAATATAGAACTCAAAGTAATAAAGTCATTAATGAGACATGGGATATTACTATACACTTACAGAAATTAGAAGAATTTTCATAAACAGTATTTCTGCCTTCCAATGTTTTTTATCTTTTGCTGTCAAAATTGTTTCTGTCTCAAAATTCTTTCTTAACTTTTATTCACTCTATATTATTTTCTTCATTTTGTTCATATGAATTTAGACCTTATTATTAAAAGTAGTATGTTCTAACATATGGTAGCTGTTTATCGTCTATTTATGATGTATCTTCTTTATTAGACTCTGAGTTCATTCTAGGCGGGCTTTGAGCCGCTTTTGTGTCTAATTCCTATGATGCCAAGAGCACTGTTCCTCCAGAAAGTTAATTTTTTTTTTTTGTTTTTTTTTGTTTTTTTTTTTTTTTGGCCGGGGCTGGGTTTGAACCTGACACCTCCGGCATATGGGGCCAGCGCCCTACTCCTTTAGGCCACAGGCGCCGCCCCAGAAAGTTAATTTTAATAAGTATTTATTTTCTTCTTGTGAAACAAATAAAAATTTTAAACAGATACATGTAGCATATCATACATACATGACTAAAACTTATCTTTGAAATTTCCAGATAGAGATTTGTCAATGTTCCATGTGAAAAGCAAACAAACAAACAAAAAAAGAAACAAAAATAAACCCCAGGAGTTTTATTTAACTACAAGCTCAAGTAACTACAAACTACATCAAAGCTCAAGTTTAACTGAGATAAATTTACAAAAATATAAGGTCTTTAATAAGAATGGTATCTAGACCAGTCAATAATCCTTCATCCTGGATGATTTAATATTTAATAGCATATATTCCAATTTTTTTTTTGAGAGTCTTACTTTGTTACACTTCCTAGAGCGTCATGGTGTCACAGCTCATAGCAACCAAAACTCTTGGGCTCAAGTGATTCTCTTGCCTCAGGTGCCTGCCACAATGACCAGCTATTTTTAGAGACGGGGTCTCTTGCTTAGGCTGTTCTCGAACCTGTGAGCTCAGGCAATCCACCAGCCTTAGCCTCCCAGAGTACTAAGATTACAGGAGTGAGCCACTGCACTCGGACTGATTCCAAATTTTAAGATCACTGGAAAACTGGAAAGCAAGTCAAAAATAATAATTAAAAGGATGGAGAAGGTAAAAATCATGCTCTATGTAGAATAGTTGAAGGCATAAAGCATCAACTAGGGAAAAGATGGATGTTGAAATGTAGAAGCGGAATAGACATTCTGATTTGCTCTGTAATGGCTCTGATTTCTCACCCATAAAACTGGTAGAATAAAATTGTACATTTTACATAAGATTGTTGTGAGGGTTAAGTAAGTCACTGTATGTTAAGCCCTTAGAATAGTTTCTGGACAACAGTGAGACCCAGTCTCTACAAACGTCAGCAAAATTAGCTAGGCGTGGTAGTATGCACCTGTCCTTCCAGCTACTCAGGAGGCTGATGCAGGAGAATTGCTTGAGCCCAGGAATTCAAGGTCCCAGAGAAATATGATCCCACTACAGATTATACTCCAGACTGGGTGACAGAGAAAGATCTTTCCTTTAAAAAATAAAAAAAAGTAATAGTTTCTGGAACATAATAAACATTATAAAAACGTTAGCCGTGATTATCATTACTTCTCTAAAGTGTTGAACAAGGCAAATATTAGATATACATTTTTATGTACTGTAAAATAAAGAATTTCATGATAATTTGAGTTTTCTAATCTCTTAAATAGTCCAACGTCCAATTTAGCTGCTTCTCAGTGAGGAAGTGGCAGAGTATTCCAGTCCTGGACAGAGGTTGACTATATGAACTCCTACTGTGATGAACATAGCTGGAACCACAGTGGCGGCAAAGGGCCTAGGACTCTGCACTTTGGTGCAGACAGTGAGGAGCATTGCTAGCTCTGCACCCATGGCCCTGGGCTGGAATCACTCAAGCATTCACAGTCAGTAATGTCTCCATGCTGGTGAGGATGCTCACATGGTGAGATTTATGACCATGCACAGGATGCTAAAATTATGATTTTTTAGAAACATAATACAGTGCGAGAACTGGTCTGGGAAAGGAACACAGGAAATAAAACAAGTGTTGATTAAGTACCTCCTTCACAGTTTTGTCTAAAATACACTTCACTTATAGGGGATAAGCAAAAGCAATGAATAGTTAGGAAATATGTAATTAAAAACGTTAACTTCCTTAATCTCCCTAGTGTGTTCTAGTTATCCATAGGAGAAAGAAGGCTAGCATAATCTAAGGATGTTTTATTTCCACCTGGAAATCCAAAGAGTTGTTTAGGACTGGTTATGTGTTGTTGTATTTCATTTCGTGTGTGTGTATTGACTTAGTAAGAAGAACAATGCACAGAATATGTTCATTTTCCATATTAAAGTATTTACTCTATACTAAAAGGAGTAACATAAGACACACCAGCCTTTCACGTGGAACTTAGGAAGTGGGCCCAAACAATTCTTCATAAAGGATTTTCTCCATGTCTCAGACTCAGTAGTTATATAATAATCTTTAACGCCACTTGTTTCCATAATGTCTACTGTTCAAAATTAATCAGTCATTTGCACATGGAAAGATGTCAAGCCAGCTTTTTTTCCATCCTACACTTGGCAAACACTGTAACTTTTTAAAACAACTATTAGTCTCTATATATAATACCAGCAAATTTTCACCAAATTGAGCAACATCTTTTACGTATTGAATTGTGCAACAAAATTCTTGGCAGCAGAATTAACAGTCTAACAATTTAATGATTGCAACAGAAAAAAACGAAACCCACTCTGAATAGTTGATGCACAGAATAAATAAATAAATAAATAAATAAATAAATATATTTTTTGAGACAGAGACTCAAGCTGTCACCCTGGGTAGAGTGCCGTGGCATCACAGCTCACAGCAACCTCCAATTCCTGGGCTCAAGCGAGTCTCTTGCCTCCGCCTCCCAAGTAGCTGGGACTACAGGTGCCCACCACAACGCCCGGCTATTTTTTTTTTTTTTTTTTTTTTTTTGGTTGCAGCCGTCATTGTTGTTTGGCAGGTCTGGGTTGGATTTGAACCTGCCAGCTCAGGTGTACGTGGCTGGCGCCTTAGCCCGTTGAGCCACAGGTGCCGAGCCACAAAATAAATATATTAATAAAGGATATTAGGTGGTCTTCAGAGTTGAGGAAGGGCAGAGAGTCTGGCAGGGAGGCCATGCCACAGGAGTAGTGCCCAAACCCTTTAAAGGCCTGTCCAAAATGAAAGATATGCATGGAATTATAGAATAAGGAAAACAGTCAGAGGAAAGAAATTAAGGACTCTTGAAAAGGTTGAAAGGAGGTAACAGAGGAAATTAAGGCATTGATGTTGAGAAAAATAAAAGCTATTTCAATTTTTTTCTCCTTCCATATTTTTCATTCATAAGTTCAACTGGTAGGCTTGGTGCCTTTGGGAACAATTAAATTGAAAGTAAGATATGAACATAAAGCAGTGACAGTAAAATGTAAACAGAGAAATCACAGCTCCAAGAATGCAGATGGCAGTATCGGATGACTTTAAGTTCTAATTCAATCCAGATTTAATTAGATATGGCTGTGAATACATATCCACTTTGGGGGGTTGTAATTATGGGTTTTATGGGAGTTAAATGATCCAAGCTATATAGAGGTTGTGGAATTGTTCCTGTCACTGTAACTCAGAGACTGATACAACCTAATGGGAACAAGGCTCACAGAGCATGGGGCTTGAGGCCTTCAGGACAAAGCTAAGTAAATGCTTTAATAATAGGGATAAGACACAGAAGAGAAAAAAAAGCTAATACTCCTTTCCTCCACATGGTACTAAAAACAAGGGAAATCATATTATTTCCTTCCATTATCAGTTTCAAATTGCCTGCCAAAGCTATTTAAGGCTAAATATTATAAATCCATTTGGTGATGAAGGTGAAGTCTTAGGTTTCTGTATTCTTTTATTATAAAACATGAGTCATTAGGCTGGGTGTGGGGGTTCATCCCTATAATCCCAGCACTCTGGGAGGCCCAGTGGGCAGCTTGCCTGAGCTCAGGAGTACGAAACCAGCCTGAACAAGAGAAAGTCCCCGTGTCTAAAAACACAGCGTCGTGGCGGTGCTTGTAGTCTCAGCTATTCAGCAGGCTGAGGCAGGAGGATTGCTTGAGCCCAAGAATTTAAGGTTGTTGTGAGATACAATTCCACAGCACCCAACCCCAGGGTGACCAAGTAAGACTCTGTCTCAAAAAAAAAAAAAAAAAAAAAAAGTCATATTTACCATGTGATGTTTGCTGAAAATAGAAATATATTCTTTTTATAAAGAGGAAACTGAAGCTTTTTTTTGTAAAATAGCATTGGCAAATGCAAATAATATGGAATCTTTTTGTTAAAATGTTTTATAATTAGGGCAGTGCCTGTGGCTCAAGGAGTAAAGCGTCGACCCCATATACTGGAGGTGGTGGATTCAAACCTGGGCCCCAGCCCAAAACTGCAAAAATGACAACAACAAAAATTTATAATTAATGTAGTTGTACAGTGGAAGGAAGTACTTCTTAGAAGAGGAAAACAGTATATTTTTCAGACTAAGTGCCCAGAATTCTATAAAAAGGAAAGTTCTTCAGTTCACTAACCTGATTTCATTGATACGCAATGTCTGCTAAAGTCAAAGTTTATTGCATGAGAAAAATCTGGGGTCCTATAGTTGAAAATAACTGGAATCTTCCACTGTGAATCTAAATAATAACCAAATAACATGCTTGCATTTCAGAATTTTAGAGCCTCTCTCCTAGGTAATATTCCCATGGAAGTAATTTTAGAATATTATAAAATACAATAGGAAAGCATCATACTTATTTATAAAACACTAAAATCATACAGGCCTCTTAAAGGATAAGAATAAAATATGGATGCCCCTCAAATTTATGATATTATTCAATAATATATTCAAGTTTTTAACCAATGAACAAGGCATGACCAAATGAATAAACATGCATATTTGAGAGAAGAGGCAAATTTGTGGGACTTTCAAGTTATTTTATTTTTAGAAAATATTGAACAATCAACTGACGAAATGAGGTACTTAATAATCAGCAACTATTATTAATTATAATATGAAATATACAAACCATTAATAACCAATTTAAAATGTCAGTGACACTATAAAAATACTAAAAGAAAGTGTAGGGAAAACACTTGAAGAAATCAGCGTGGGAGAATATTTATGAGGAGGACTCCCCTGGGCAATTGAAGCAACACCAAAAATACATTACTGGGATCTGATCAAAAGAAAAAGCTTCTGCACAGCCAAGAACA
>CAUYRH010141006.1:0-19876 GCA_963574655.1 Perodicticus potto
TATAAATCAAACCAAAACAAGCAAACAGAAAACTTTATGGGATAAAATTGGAAAAACCAAGTAATAGAGGTAGAAACACTAGCAAAAATGAAGTTCTAATTGTTGAAAAAGGCAACAATGGAAAATTATATTTAAACTAGAAAAATGAAGAAATAAAAGAAACAGAAAACAAAAGAAAAATCTATAGGGAAAATGTTGAAATTAAAAACAAAAAACAAAAAACAAAACAAAGCAACACAAAACCAAACCAAAAACAAAGCAGTATATATATCTTGCTGAATATTATCTGAGCAACAGATGATCTTCTGGGGTATGAGATGTTAATCACAATGCTGATATGGCTGTACAAGAGGGAGACTGGAGGCCTCTGCTGATTTCTCAAACCCCACAGGGTTTGAGCCTAAATCTCTCCTCGGCCTGCTTGAAAGTCACTTTAAACTGCTAACTTTGGCTAAGCACAAGCTTTCCCAGGAAAGCACTTGTCGCTGGGATCACTCCTTAAGTGGCTATCCACTTACCCAGTGTGCCCAAACCCATCTCACTCTATGACCCTGAGGGCTAAGGCTATAAGGCACCTCAGTCTCTGCCGTTAGGCTGCTCAGTCACTGGATTACTCGCTCCTGCCTGATCCTTGCTCTGCGACCCTGAGTGTGGAGCTTGCTGGGTCAGTTCTCCCACAGTGGCTCCACACGGCCTACAGTCAAACACTATTAGCTCAGTCTGGCTCGGTGGCTCAGTCTGGGGCCTGAGAAAATGCTTAAAGTCCTCCGCACTCTTGCCCAAGTTCTCCCAAGGTAGTTCAAGTGAGTGCCGAGTCCAAAAAAACCCAAACAGCTCACAGGTAAGGGCTTTCCAGTTTGCAATCTCACTGCTGCTGTACTTACAGCTGCCAGTGGGATTAGACTGAACGAACACACGCAAACACTTGCCAGTTTTCCACTGCTTTTGTCCTCCTCATGGGGCCCAGAAGTCTCTCGCTGACTCCCCGTGTCCCCACAGGGATGTTTCTGAGCAGATCCTGCCAGTGAGCGATGCCTGGAGTCTTCTCTCCCCAGACTCACCATGCCCAGTTGCAAGGAAGCTGTTACTCAGCCGCCATCTTCTCAACTTTAATTTTTAAAGAATGTATATCCAATTTATGGTGAATAACTTACACAGAAAAGTAGTTTGCATAGGATCATGAAAAAGTTCACCTGTCTCACCTTTTAAAAGAGTTTTAGCATTACTTCCTGACCACAGAGGAACCTTGAACTAGGAAGGAATGAATCTACAACCCATTTGTGAATAAGCCAGGTGAATTGACTTTGTGCTAGAAGGGGATCAACTTCTTGGGAGTGCAAACGATGGTGGCCTTAATCTCCATGTGTTCTGGATTAAAGTTAAGGCCGAATGTCCTGAGATTTCCACAAAAGCACTGAAAAGCCTGCTTCCATTTCCAACATCCTATCTTTATGAATCCAGGTTTTCTGCCATGACAGCAACCAAAACGAGATCATGGAGTAGACCGGACATAAGCAACATGCTTTGGGTGTCACTGTCTCCCATCACTCCCAGATGGGACCATCCATCTAGCTGCAGGAAAACAAGCTCAGGGCTCCCACTGATTTTGCACACTGGTGAGTTGTAGGATTATTTCATTATCTATTACAATGTAATATTAATAGAAATAAAGTACACAATAAATGTAATGCATTTGAATCTTCTGAAACCATCTCCCACCCCTCTCTCCATGGAAAAATTGTCTTTCATGAATCTGGTCCCTAGTGACAAAAAGGTTGGCTACTTTATTTACTATAGAATATATACCAGTAATCATGAAGATGCAAATTAAAAATAAAGAGATGCATTTTTTTTCACTTAGCAGTTTTGCAAACATTGAAAAGATTGCTATTATCAAGTATCAGCAAGGACGAGGGAGAAGTCTCCCTCATTGCTGTGTATGTTGGTCACACTTTATGGAGGGATATTTGGCAGTGTCTATTAAAATTTTGTCCCAATCACCCAGCTTTAAGATCTCTGCCCTAGAGAAATATGTGCATCCGTGAGTAAACAAGCATGTCCGATGATACTCACATCACACTTTTTTTAGTGCAAATTGAAAACAGTCTGTTTTCTTTCCTGGTTTTTTTCTCTCATCTGGCTTGTATATTCCCCAGGTCAGGTGTCAGGTCCTCGGCTGTGCAGCCTCCCAGAGTGGATACAGATCTGACCACAGGTCAGAAGATCAGCAGATACTGTTGGTTTATTTCTTCTTTAATTTTCTATCCAGGTTCTGTGCACATAGGTATTGCAAGACAACTACTGGGCTTGTAAAGAAAGATAGCAGTGCCCTGCCCCCTCTTTCTCCATTCCAGCTCCCAGGTTTCCACTGTTTTTAGTGTTTAAGCTACCTTTTCTTGTATTTTCTCCATATTTCTATACAATTTGATTTAATTGCTATTTCTTGACTTTTTTTTCCATTTTAGATGTGATCCATTGACTTCCTTTTGCGGAAAGGAAGGCTTTTTTATTTTTGTTACCCACACGGCATCCCCCTTGACCCTCACAAGGTTCCTTTCCCCTATCCTCCTGAGAATGTTAAATATTCGTTAGGGCTAAGTCAATATTTAAAGTTTACATTATTGTGACCAGGCAGCCGTCATTCACAGCGAGCCACAGTAGCGTTATACTATAATTATATTTTCTTTCTTGTACAACTTTTAATTTTCTCAGATGTTAATAATTGCCCCAGTTCTTTTCATTTGTTTGTTTCATGTGTACCAATTGCAAATTATTTTCCAAACTCCATGAGAGAATTGAAAATCTCTGAATATTTCAAACACATCAGGCAATCTATGTGTTTTATTTTATTTTATTTTTGACACCAACAGAAGCATTGTTTTTATTTTCGTGGAAACAATACCGTTCAGTTTTACCTTATTAGAATTTATTCTTCTATTTCATATGACATTTGTTTGCTTATTTTTCTGATAGCCCTACACAGCCTCTCAGCCCCCACCCCTGCCTGTTTTGTTGTTCTTGACCAGATTTTCACTCCAGAACTTTCTGTCACCGTCTTCTGGGATCCCATTTTTTTGGATCATGCTTTTCCTTGAATTTACCCCTTCTTTGGGGGAGATACTTTGTCTGGCAACTTCTTAAGAAAGGATGAGTAGGTGGTAAGTTTTTTGAGACCTTGTATATCTGAAAATGTTTTTATTCTACCCTCACATTTGATTGATAGTGTGGCTGACTCTAGGTTGTAAATTGCTTTTCCTCAGAAATTTGAAGCCATTGTTCTATTGTCTTCTACTTTCCATTATTGTTGAGACATCAGCTGCCTTTCAGATTCTGAGGGTTGTATGGGGGCTGCTTAATTTTTTTGGAAGTTTTTGGAATTTTTCTCCATTTTTGTGTTCTACAGTTTGCAATTATGTTCCATGGAATGGTTTTTCTTTCCCTTGTTTAATTCATAACTGCCATATACTTGGGGGATCTGTTAGATCTTGGAATACATTCCCTTAGTTCTGGGGAAGTATCTTATATATTTTTTTGATAATTGCATTATGTCTATTTTCTTTATTTTCTTTTTCTACAACTACAATTTTATTATACATGATGGACCTCTTTGATTAGCCTTTGGATTTTGTCATTTTTCTTATTTTCTACCTCTCCCCCATTTTTATGAAGATTTCCTCTAATTTTTAAACATTTTGTTGATTTAAAATTTTTCTGGTATTATATTTTTAATTTTCAAGAGTGCTTTTTAAATTTTCTAAAGTTCATTTTTATAGTCCCCTTGTTTTTATTTCATGAGTATGATATCTTCTAATTTTTTGAAGATATTAAAATATATATATATATATTTTAGGAAAAAATATATATATTTTTCCTTTTGTTTCCTGTAATCTATTTCCTATGGAAGTCTTTCCCCCCTCTGTTTACTTTGCTCTGTCTTCCAGTCAGAGATTTTTCCCAGCAGCCTGGTGATCTTTGGCTTCCCACACGTATTAGGAGCGAGGCACCAGGTAACTCATTGGAAACTCTGTGTGTGTGGGCAAGGCTTATTGACTAGTAGCACACAGTACAGGGTGATTGGGTATTTGGGTAGGGGGCTTGGCTATTTTGTTATAGGCGTCTCTGGTATCAGTATCTTTAGGTCTTTTCTCTTGAGGTGATCAGGTTGTCCACGGGGAAATCCTCCCACCATTTGCCTGAGGGAGGGGCTTAAGTCTGGCAGAGAACCTTCTGGAAATTCAATGGGAGATGGTGACATGACTCTTCACCATGCAGCTTATGGACTTACCCTTATTCTTTGGCTTTTTTTTTTTTGTGATCTATTGTCCAGGCTAGTGTGCCATAACGTCAGCCTAGCTCACAGCAACTTCAAACTTCTGGGCTCAAGTGATCCTCCTGCCTCAGCTGGGACTACAGGGGCCCACTACAATGTTTGGCTAATTTTTCTATTTTTAGTAGAGACAGGGTCTCACTCTTGCTCAGGTTGGTCTAGAACTCCTGAGCTCAAGCGATCCTCCTGCCTCAGCCTCCCAGAGAGCCAGGATTACAGGTGTGAGCCACTGTGCCCAGGCTCTTTTCATGGTTTGATGGCTCATTCCTTTTTGCCATTGAATAACATTTCATTGTCTGGATGTATCATAGTTTATTCCTTCACCTACTGAAGGATACCTTGGTTCCTTTCAAGTTTTGGCAATTATGAATAAAGCTCCTGTAGATGTCCACGTGCAGGTATTTATGTAGAGATAAGTTTTGAGCTCATTTGGGTAAATACCAAAGAGTGCAATTGCTATATCATAAGGTAATGGTATGTTTAGTTTTGTTTTTTTTTTGAGACAAAGTCTCACTTTGTCACCCTTAATAGAGTACTATGGCATCATAGCTCACAGAAACCTTGAACTCCTGGGCTCCAGTGATCCTTTTGCCTCAGCCTCCCAAGTAGCTGGTACTACAGGTGCCCACCACAACGCCCAGCTATTTTTAGAGATGGGGTCTTGATCTTGCTCAGGCTGGTCTTGTACTCCTGAGGTCAAGCAAACTATCCGCCTCAGTCTCCTAGAGTGCTAGGATTACAGGCGCGAGCCACAATGCCCAGGCATATGTTTAGCTTTGTAAGAAACTGCCATGCTATCTTCCAAAGTGGCTCTGCCATTTTGCATCCCCACCAGCCATGAATGAGAGTTCCTGAAGCTCCACATCCTCACCAGCATTTGGTGTTATCAGTGTTCTGAACTTTGGCCATTCTACTTGGTATGTGATATCTCATTGTTTTAATTTGCAGTTCTTTATGACATGACACTCATTTGCCATCTGTGTACTTTCTTTGGTGAGGTGTTTGTTCAAGTCTTTTGCCCATTTTTAAATTGGGCTTTTTTTTTTTTTATTGTTGAATTTTGAGACCCTCCTGTTTTTTGCCCCACCCTTGCCTCTGCCTTCTGAGAAAATTTGTACTTTCCTAATTCCTGGCTTTCTGGGTTCCAAACAGTTTTGCTCATCTGAACCTAGGCTTAGGTTTCAGCTTCTTCTGATCTGCTAGTCTCTGCTTTCCAGATTCCAGACTCCTGTTGATATGACTTGTTTTTTGTCATGCTTTCTCTTCTTGGTCCTTGTGAGTTTCCATCACTTTAAGATGCTCACTGCTATTTTCCTGGGGTATGTTCCAGGGGGGAGGAGGAGCAGAAATAATTGTAGATGTTTTGTCCTCTGTGTTGTCCTGAATTGTTGCATTTCTTCTTTATAGCAGGGGCATGAGCAGAGGCACAGCTCATCTGCCAGGTGTGTGTCCTCACAATGATGGCCTTTTCCAGAGCCCTGATTTCACACTGGAATGTTGCTGCATGTGTATAACAGAAAATGGCTTGAACAAGAAAGGGATTTATGTCCTCTAACAAGGAACTCTGAGGTAGGGCAGCTCTAGGTTAGGTTAATTCTTTTTTTTTTTGAGACAGAGCCTCAAGCTGTCACCCTGGATAGAGTGCTGTGGCATCACAGCTCACAGCAACCTCCAATTCCTGGGCTCAAGTGAGTCTCTTGCTTCCGCCTCCCAAGTAGCTGGGACTACAGGCGCCTGCCACAACGCCTGGCCATTTTTTGGTTGCAGCCGTCATTGTTGCTTGGTGGGCCGGGCTGGATTCGAACCCGCCAGCTCAGGTGTATGTGGCTGGTGCCTTAGCCTGTTGAGCCACAGGCGCCGAGCTGGTTAGGTTAATTCTCAACGATATTCACTCCAGGAGAGAGAGTGGATGTGGAGTTTGGGGTGCTCCCACTGAATGGGCACAATGCAGGACTATATGGCACATCTTTTGGGGGCAGAACATAGCTACAAGAGGGACTCTACATAACAAATTCAAATATTGTGATTTCGTTGTTTATATCCTCATGTTAATCTGAAATTAAAAAAAAAAGTTCATACCATCTGAAAAAAAAATTAAAACAATATCTACTCCACCCTAATGCCCTTCATGGCCACAAAATTGCTGCTGTGGTTCTACCCAGGCCTTATGTTCTCACATCCAAGTGAGGATACAGGCAGAAAAGATAGCATCCCTTTTAAAATATATAATTATTTCTATGTATGTTACCCCCAAAGATCTGTAAACTTAAAACACTTTAGAGGCATGCAACAAAATGGCTGTTACTCCCACCCTTATCCACTCACTAATAGGATTTCTTGTGTATTCTTCCAGAATCTTTTTATATAATAAGATACATCACAAGCAAATATAAATACAGTTATAGTTTTGTCTACCTCATTTCCATTTTTCCCAAATGATAGCTTACTTTATGCATTTTTGACACTTTATTTTTTTATTACTTAGCAAAAAATTTTGATACCTAAAGTGCATCTTTAGTATTATTTTTACAGCTCTATCATATTGCATTACATGGATACAATTTTATTTGTTTAACCAGTTATTTTTCGATAGATATTTAGTTTGTTTCCAATATCTGCTGTTATAACCAGTTCTGCAAATAGGTTGATATTCCTGTAGGATAAATTCCCAGAAGTGGAATTGCTGGGGCAAGAGGAATACATATTTTTAACCTTGACAGATACTGTCAAATTGCTCTTCCTGGGATTTGCACCAGTTTATACTCCCATTAGCAATGTTTAAGGGGCCTGTTTCCCCACACCAACAGAGTGTGGTCTCAACCTTTTGGACTCTTGCCAATCTGATAGGTGAAAAATGTCCCTCGCATCTCTGTTTAAGAGCTAAGTAACCATTCTCAGAGCAGACTTGTTCTCTTAAGCAATGTCTCCTTGGCCAGAGAATGTGCCAGGCATCAGCAAAAGGAATGCAATTGCCCTAATTGGGTTAAGGTTAATACAGCTTTACATCTTGTGGTAGAACTGGGATATGGGCCAGTCTTCTTGCTGTTGGATGCCTGGACACATGGGGTTCTGTAGCAAGGGAGACAGGGTTAGTGGCCATTGGGTGGGCATTCAGCAATGCCTGTGACTGTATTCCTGGTCTACCCACCTGCTAGAGGGCTTGGCCGCAGACCTGGGTCTCTGAGGTAAGGCAAGCCTGCTCTTAGGAATCCCCATTCTCGTGTGGTTAATGCCACTCGGCTGCGTGGGGTGGGAGAATGGTCTGTGGTTGTGGAAACATCCCATTCTATAATCAGATCCAAGATATTGGTTGTATTAACCAGGTCAGGGAAGATTCTAGGCTTTAGACCCGGGCAGAAATCTTCAGTCTGCCACTTATAGCCATGTCACCACTTATTCTCGTTAAGCTTCAGTTTTTGCAGTTGTAAAATTGGGCCAGGAGCTCTTATCTCAGGGCCCATCAGGAGGCTGAGAGGCAAGTATAAAGTGTCCCCAATCCAGGGCTGGCAAACAGGGAGTCCTCAGCAGGAGGCCACCCTGACTCAGCTCTCCCATCTTCCTGAGCTCTGCCCTGGGTTGTCAGCTCTTGGGGTATGGTGGTGGGAGGCTCAGTTGGCCCTTGTCCCCAGGCCTAGCACACAGTGGGGTTCACAAATGGTGGTGGGTCTATGATCATTGAATAAATGAGAGAACAGCAATAAATTAGGGCAAAGCAGCTGTGGCCGCACATCCTCCATGTCCAGCGTTCTTGGCCATATCGAGGCAGAATTTCCCTAGATACAATCTGCGCAGAATCATTTACACATGCTGTGCCTGCCGATGCCTTGCTGTTTATCTACAGCATCAGCTCGGTATTGATTTATCAATGCCCATTTTGTGGGGATCAATAGCTTAATTGCACATCCGGCTGACATGGGGATACAACCTGTTTGCCGTGTAGAGAGCAGCCCTGAGTTGAGCGTCCACAGAAGCCTTTGTTTCCTCCTTGTGAGATTTTCGGGCACATTGTGCTGCTCTAACGACCTGTGCCTGCGTCCTGAGTGACCGGCTGTTGTCACTGTCCTGGCAGAGGACTGTTACTTTAACCCAGATGTCAGGACCAAGAGAGACTCAGGGATCGTGTTGGGCATGTGTGGTGTCTGCGTGGAAGATGCAGAGAAAGGGCTTTGCCTGGTCAGGGTGTCACCTTGTGGGAGGGACAGAGGCCTGCAGCTGGTGTAGGCTTCTCCTTTGTGACCTGTCCCGTGGGGGTGTCACCACGTTTAGCTCTGCCTCCCTGGCCACTTCTCTTGTAGACCGAACACCTCAGAGTGGGATATGTTTTGTCTCGTCTCTACCTCTGGGGTCTGCCACACACAGAGTAGGGACTGGCTGAATGAGAATAAAGCCAATTGGTTTTTGGTTTTCCTTGTGGCGCTTCTCGCTGGTCAAAGAAGGTGGCGAGGCTCGGGCAGTAGGTGGCGCTCTGGCAAAGTCTGAGGTTCATGCCTGTATGGCGAGCCCGTTGTAAGGGTTCAGAATCTACCCAACTTTAAAATTAAATAGAAAATGATGATTAAGCATTTCGTACTTTTAAAATCCTGACATGATATTGAGAAGCCTTATTTTATAAGTAGTAGGGAATTTCAATGAATCAACTAAGATTATACCCACTTATTAAGCACCTACTAAGTGCCAGGTAGAGTAATAAGCATATTCATCATGACAGTACCCTCGTATATGTAACATCCTCCCATCTATCTGTATTATGTACCTTTTAGAGGAGTACATTGATAAATTGTTCTATTAAAAGAATAAAGATATTTAAAGTCTTTAATGGGAGAGGAATCACAAAAGAGTTTTTCAGATTAACTTAGAATTGTGTAGAATGTTCAGCACATTATGCTAATTTTTTTTCCAGAAGCTGAACAGTTTAGAGGGGAAAAGAATCAGCCTGTTCCCATCTTGTTGCAGAAGCCAGATAATCTATGTCTCATCAATGCTAACAAATATGCCCCTTAATAGCAGTTTGTGTTTGTAACAGTGAGAAATGCTTTCCTGGTAAATATTATTAGCACTTAAATTATCTTACAGATTATGCTCTTGCTCAATGGAGGGTCTCAGTAAAAATATAATGGCAGATTGCAGCCGATGGGCTCTGTATTTTTATGTTAGAGATGTCTTTATTGTGCAAAGTTGAAAGAAATTCTTTGAAAACACACACGGGTGCACACAGGATGTGCACACACACACATACATGAGCGCATGTATACACACATATACGGATACCCACACAATCACCAGCACCCATGTGGGCTGGGGATGTGGGGTTGGGCTGGGGCTGTAGCCTGCCAAGTCCCAGGCAGCTTCTCTTCCATGTTGGGGAAGCTGGGGACTAGTGGGGCTGTGGGGTGGAAGTGGTGCCCCCTTTCCCCTCACAGGTGGAGTGAGAAGTGGCCCCAATTGGGCACTGCCCAGGCCTGCAACCCCAGCTCAGGACACTCGCTCACAGATCTCCTAGGCTGGGCTGCCAGCTCTGTGAGGACAGGGTGTCTGCTCCTGCTGTTGCCTCAGCACCCAGCACTATGCCTGGAACACCTAAGGGTCTCAGCAATCCTAGATGAGCTGAGGTGCCTGGACAAGTGGCTAGAGAGGCAGGACTAAATACTACCTGGGACCCAGCAAGCACTAAACGCTATGCTCATGTTTAAGAGTGGGGCAGTAAGTAGCAGGATGGAAGCGTGTGTGTGTGTGTGTGTGTGCTGTCTAGCAGTGGGCTTCACTACAGAGGATATTTGGAATTGAGACGTGTATTTATTTTCCTAAGGATGCTACAACACATTCCCATAGAAGTTCTGGAATCCAGAAGTCTGAAATCAAGCTGCCGTCAGTCCACGTCCCTACAAGCCTCTTGCAGTTGCTGGTGGCTCCTAGTGTCCCTTGGCTTGTGGCAGCACAGCTCCCATTTGTCTCTGTCTCTTTTGTTGTTGTTGTTGGGGATTCGTTGAGGGTACAAAGAACCAGGTTCCATAGATTCCATCTGTTAGGTAAAGTCCCTCTTTCTGCCTCTGTCTTGACACGGCTCCCTCCATGGGCCTGGACCTTCCTGACCAGGTCTATCTGTGTCCCTTTTGTCTCTTAAAAGAGCATTCTCATTGGACGTACAGCCCAACCAAACCCAGGATGATCAATAATCTCACTTTGATTTTTTTGTACCTTAATTACATCAGCAAAGATGCTATTTCCAAATAAGATCACATTCTGAGGTTCTGGGTGGACATGAATTTGAGGGGAGCACAATTCAACCCTCATAAGGGGGTCCTTGGCTGTCTATATTTGTTAAGTCTCTTCTCTTGAAGCGTTAATTTTCTTTTAAGCCAAGTTACCAATGGTTTCAGAACCAGGCAAGGAAAGAGGGCTGGCATTCTTGCCTTTGGTAAGTAAATTTCTACGTCATTTTTCTTGAGGATAGGCCCTGTGCTTGGCTGGGGGTCCCAGAGAGTAGCCCCTTTGGTTCAGCCTGTGCTGAGAGCAAATCTCTAGCCTCCTCGTGGTTAGGGAGCAGCTCCCAGCCATTTGTGGTGAGGAGGGCACTGGGATCTCTATGCTCCTTCCCTAGACTTCTGAGCTGTCCTTCTGTACTGAGTGCCACCTTTGCCCCCACTCGCACAGGTGTGTGGGCCTCTGGGCTGAGCACCTGTACCTGGCTTTCTCAGTTCTGCTGTGTCAGACACTGTTCACCCATCTACTTTCTGGTTTCCCAAATTTGGATGCCATTTGTCTCCTATTCCATTCACGCCTTTAGGGGTGTTACCCTTTACTGTCACTTTTTGCTCACCATTGGCAGTGAACTCTGATCACATTCAGAATGAAGCCCAAACTCTTACCATGTTCTCCTGGTCCCACAGGAGCCTCCCCTCTACACCCTGCCCTGGGCTTCCCCACACACCATCTGCCAGCCGCTGAGGTCCCGGGCTTACCCTTCTCATCCTCTTTCCTGAAAAATGTCATTCTTCAGAAATGTCACTCTTCTTTCCCAACCTTGGGTCCATTCATCTTTTTACTGTGCCCCAAGCTGCCTTCTTAGCATGAGCAACAGTGTGTTTTCATATGTCTATGTGCCACTGTTGTCCTCTTGTCTCCAGGACACATGGTGCCCTTCACTTCCTGCTCTGTGCTGGGAAGCTCACCTGTCTGGGCTGCATTCCAGGGCTCCCCTGCCTCTGGCTTCCCGTTGAACTCATTCCATGGAGCCACAAGCAGGGGCCTGGAGGGTGGGAGCAAGATGAGATCTCTCTGGCCCCTTCCCTGATGGGTCTCTGGGGGTTGTCTGTGTCCCTTTGCTAAAGGCCTCTGTTCCTACCAGGAGGTCCTCTTGGCTTTCCAGGAACTTCTTTCTTCCCTTGCACCTTGGGCCCGAGGAGTCACTACCTCCTTAAACTCTGCCTTTAACACCCCTTTCCCAACTGCCCCCTTTCAAAGTACCAAGTTAGACTGTGCTGCCACTTTCCCGCTCGGACTCCTATACACTTTTCTTTTTAATTTACTTGCTTACTAATCATCTTCCCTACTAGACTGCCCACTTCTTGGGGACCAACATTGTCTGGATTAGGTGGAATCCCCAGGGCCTGCCGCAGGTTCTGGCACACCTGAGTGTGCTCCGTAAACATCTGTTCAATGAACAAAAACTCACCCACACATGTCTACACACGTGCAGACATGTGCCCACGCATATATGCAGGCATATCCATTCACACAGGTTTCTGTGAGGTTCAGCCCTTTGGGGACTTAAGCTGGGAAGAGTGGTTGCTCCAAGCAAGAGGGCCTGGACCTTCCTGACCTCCTTCTCTTTATTTGTATCTAGTTTGTGGAAGTCGTCAGTGTCTCTGCCGTGTGGCCCCATGGGGTGAGCTTAACCTCTCTGGGCTTCAGTTTCCCTACACAGGGATAGCAATAACTTCTCTGTGACCACCTTCCTTGGTGACCCATGAGCTTCTGTGCCAGCTTCTTCTGGTCTATTAGTGACCCTTGGGGACTGTGTGGACTATGGGACATGCCAAGGTAGCTGTGGCAACAGTAGGAAGGTCACAGGAGTCTGGAGGGACCTGTCCAGGAGGGGGATGGTGAGGGATTCCACGAGGGGATTATTGCAGCAAATTGCCTTCTCACTCAATGTCCACTTAGGGCAACAGTCAAGTGGCTGAAGGGTCAGGTTGTCTGTGGCCATTGTCCCCAACCCTTTTGGCACCAGGGACTAGTTTGATGGAAGACAATTTTTTCAGGGACTAGGGGTGGGGGGATGGTTTCAGGATGATTTGAATGCATCACTTCTCTGTCTCAGATCATCAGGCATTAGATTCTCATACGGAGTGTGCAAGCTAGATTCCTCACATGCGCGGTTCACAGTAGGGTCGTGCTCCTATGAGAATTTAATGCTGCTGACATGCTGGGAGGTGGAGCTCGGGCAGGGAGGCGAGGGATGGGGAGAGGCTATAAATACAGATGAAGCTTCCCTCACTGCTGCGGGGCCCAGTTTCTAACAGGCCACGGACCTGTAGTGGTCCATGGCCCAGGGGTTGGGGACCAAAGGTCTATGGGATTTATTGCCCCAAAGGGGATGTGGGGTCTGGGAGAAGTCAGCTGGGCAGTTAGGCACCAAGAAGTGATGGGGGCCCAGCCTCGGCCCTGTTCCCTGTCTGGGGAGACTGCACAGGACAGGTGGGCCTCTGTGCTGGGGAGCAGGCTCCCGGTTCAGCTGAAGAAAGCAGGGAGCCCTTCTTGCTGCCCCTCTCTTCTTTTTCTCTTCCTTCTGCTGGTTTCACTTTTCCTTCCCCTTCCCTCTCCTCGCCTGGCAAAGTGAGCCTGGAACTTTCTGGAAGGTCCTCAGGGAGACTGGGTTATGAGGCCCATTCTCATTGAGGTTTTACAAGGAGGCCTCAAATCTCTCTGAGTTCAGGTTTCTATTACATGGGTGGAAGGTAGAAGCTGATGACAGTCTATGAAAATTCAATAAACCTTGAAAATAGCATCAGGGTTGATGTCTGTAATTTAAAATAATGGATACGAAGAAATTGTTTCTCGTTTATCTCTACTGCTGAGATTGTGGCACCAAGGAGACTTCATTAGGAGCAGAGTTTTTTTTTTTTTTAAAAAAAACAAGATAGTGTCATTTATCTCAATCAGTGACAGATGCGGGAGGTGCTAATGATTGTGTTTAATAAGACCCAACCGGCAAAGGCCTCAGTTCTTTTCACAGTTTGGGACAAGTAAATGGATACACAAAAATCACTTCACAGTGGGAGAGGTGCAGAAACTTAAAAGTCTCAATTCTGATATAAGAGTGTCACTTTTGATTTTTTAAGCAGCATGCCTGGTTTGTGGTGGTGTTCAGAGATTGGGAAAGGTGGGGACTGACAATGTGGCCAGATCCCAGGCCATGGTTGGTCCGAAGCTTATCTCTGCAGCCCCCTTCCCATGCAGGAGCCTTGAATAGCAGCTGGGTGGGGGCATTGTCTGTGAGAAGCTTCTTTTAGGCTCTCAGCTCCTGAGATGGTCTGTGTTTGGTTAGGACAGTGGTTCTCAAACTGTGGGTTGCGACCTCTTTGTAACAATGAAAATAAATCGTGGCATTGGGAAGGTTGAGAACCACTGGGTTAGAGAGATTCATGAAATGAGTGTGTGTGTGTAGGTACACATGTGTCTCTGCGTGTACTCACGTGTGCTTGTATGTGTATACGTGTGTGGTTGTGTGTGCACGTCTTTGTACGCATGTGTGTTTCTGCGTGCTCCCATGGATGTGTATATGTGCGTGTGTGCGTGTTAGCCTGTGCGGTGCCCAGATTTCTCCCTAATGACTCGGAGGTCACATCCCTCTCATTGTAGTATCCAGACATCCAGTTCCTGCACGTGACAAATTGGCAAAGCAGAAGACAATCCGTCTGAGGGTGATTGATTAACTCCCCTGTTAGAACAAACAACATTTCACATAAGATCTTAAAGTCCTCCACTGTCTCAGCTTAGCTGAGTCCACGCCTACAGGGCATCTGGAGGTTCCACTGAGACCCCCACATTTGGATCCTTCGTTTCTTTGACCCTATGTTGGTTTCATGCTGTGCGCCAGGCATGGTGCTGTCCAAGCCACGGTGGGGTGGCGGTGATACGGATGATCGGGGACACAGGTGGCCTTACGGGCACTCAGCTGGGTGAAGGCAGGGGATTCCCTTGTGAACCCTGCTCTTCTTCAGGCTTCCTCAGACGTCCCTGTCTTCTGCAGTGCCGCTGCTTGTGCGCAGGTGCAGGTCATGTGCAAGAGCTTCTTCCTCACATGCACACACCCACACCCACGTTCTGAAACAGCAGGCCTGGTTCATCCAGCAACAGCAGCCAGTTATCTCCTGCTGTTAGGAAACGGATCAAAGAATGCTAATTGATCAAATATTAAATGCCGGTTAAACGCTGCACTGAATAATTCACCCTTTTTCACGTGAGCAACTTTGCAGCGACTGGATAGGAAGCAGGATTTTCATGCTGATATCAGTGTTAGCAGGGGAGGGAAGGAAATGTTGTTTGTTTTCCTGAAGTGTTGCAAAATGTGTGAGTACCAAAGTTGTCACTTATTAAATTCAGTCCTGTGGGAATACAGTGTCAAGATTTTCTATCTCAACCTGATTTTTAAAGAATCAGGTGGCAGGGATAGGGAGAAGATTGAGAGGGGAGGGGGCCTGCAGATAAGGGAAGCAAATTTGTTGGTGGGAGAAACAGCTGACGGAACTGGGGAAGCTTTGTCTGCAAAAGAGAAGGCTCAGAGACCAAGGGGGACCCTGCATGGCAGGCCGATCATGGTCCCCCAAGATGTTCATGTCTAATCCCTGGACATATATTCCCTTATGTGGCAAAAAGAACTTTGCAAATGTGAATAAGGATCTTGAGACAGGGAGAGTGCCCTGATTACCCAGGTGGGCCCAATGAAATTAGAAGGGTCTTTTAATAAAATTTCAGATTAATATGAGAGGACAAATGATTAGGTTACAATGTTTGAATTTGTTAGGTGAGGCCCCTATTGTAATTGTGTCCCGCACCCAGGAGGTGTGCCATGTACCCTTACATTGTGCCCATTAGGTGGGAGCCCACCAATCCCTCTCCCTCCTCGCTCCCCCCTTTTTCTTCCCTCCTTCCTCCAACTTGAATTCAATTGAGTTTTTCTCTCGTGTGGGCCTGTATTAGTTCATCTACTGGCTTCATATTAGTATTGAGTACATTGGATACTTGTTTTTCAAAGTGTCACAAGTATTATGATACCTTACTAAAGAGAGAATTCTCCAACTCTATCCAGGTTAATACAAAAGATGTAAAGTCTCCATTTTTTTATGGTTGAATGGTATTCCATGGCATAGATATACCACAGTTTATTAGTTCAGTCATGTGTTGATGGGCACTTGGGTTGTTTCCACATCTTGGGGATTGTAAACTGAGCTGCAATAAACAATCTAGTGCAAATGCCTTTATGATAAAATGATTTTTTTTCTTCAGGGTAGATGCTTAATAATGGGGTTTTGTGATCAAATGGAAGGTCTCTTTTGAATTCTTTGAGGATTCTCCATACTTCTTTCCAAAGAGGCTGTGTTAGTTTGCAATCCCACCAGTGTAAAGGTGTTCCCTTCTCTCCACATCCACATCAGCATCTGCAGCTTTGAGACTTTGTGGTGTGGGGTATTCTGAGTGGGGCGAGGTGATATCTCAGTGTGGTTTTGATTTGTGTTTCTCTGATGATTAGGGACAATGAGCATTTCATATGTTTGTTAGTCATTTGTCTGTCTTCTTCAGAGAAGCTTCTGTTCATGTCTCTTATCCAGTGATAGATGAGACTGCTCTTTTTTTGTTGATTAATTTGAGTTCTCTGTAGACTCTAGTTATCAGCCTATATGGATTTTATTTTATTTTATTTTATTTTTTTTATTAAATCATAGCTGTGTACATTAGTGCAATCGTGGGGTACAACATGCTGGCTTCATATACAATCTGAAACATTTTCATCAAACTGTTTAACATAGCCTTCATGGCACTTTCCTAGTTATTGTATGAAGACATTTGTATTCTGCGTTTAGTAAGTTTCATCTGTACCCTTCTAAGATGCATCGTAGATGTGATCCCACCAATTACCTTTCCTCCACCCATCCTCTCCTCTCCCCTCCCCTCTCATGTCCCTTTCCCCATATTCTTGTGCTATAATTGGGTTATAGCCTTCATATGAAAGCTATAAATTAGCTTCAGAGTAGGACTGTGTACATTGGATACTTTTTCTTCCATTCTTGAGATACTTTGCTAAGAAGAATATGTTCCAGCTCCATCCATGTAAACATGAAAGAGGTAAAGTCTCTATCTTTCTTTAAGACTGCATAGTATTCCATGGTATACATGTACCACAATTTATTAATCCATTCATGGATTGATGGGCACTTGGGCTTTTTCCATGACTTAGCAATTATTAATGGGGCTGCAGTAAACATTCTGGTACAGATATCTTTGTTATAATGTGGTGTTTGGTCTTCTGGGTTGTTTTTGATACTTTCTATTACATCTTTAATTTCCCTAATTGACTGCTTCAGTTCCTTCAGCTCTGCTATATCCTTTGTATATTCTTCATATTGTTCATCTCTTTCTTGATTCTGTTTCTGGATTTCCTTTTGGCGATTTTCCATTTAATCAGCATTTTCCTTCATTGTTTCCATCACTTTCTTCATTGTTTTCATCATCTGTATTCTAAATTCCCTTTCTGTCATTTCTAATATTTCTTTATAGGTAGAATCTTCTGTAGTAGCTACCTCACAGTCCATTGGAGGGATGGCTCTGGACTGTTTTTTTCATGTTGTCAGGAGTTTTCTGCTCATTCTTCCTCATGAGTGATTTCTTTTATCTGTTTCCTTGCTTTAATTTTCCTCTCATTTCCTTTTGCTCTGTAAGTTGCTGTGCCTCTGGTCTAGGGTTTCAATGAGTCCTTTTGGTACAGGACCAGAAGGATGAGAAGATTGAAGAACAAGAAGGGAAAAAAGAAAGAAAAAAGCGAAAAGAGAGGAGGTGGTACTCAAAGTTCTTACTTTGCTATTGATCCATTGTGATGGTCAGTCCCCCAATAGGGATAGAAACACTAGCAAAAACGTAATATTGACAAAAAGAAGAGCAGCATAGAAAGAGGGAGACAGGAGCAATATAGGTGCTCCATAAATGAGCCAAGATTCCAAGGAGGCTGAGCCCCAGGTTTAAACCTCAGCTGATCCTTGGGTGGGTTGGTGGCCTTGAACATCCCACTAAACCTTACCAGATCTCAGATCCTCAGTAGGGAGTCAGTGGGAGGGGCATGTGCAGTCTAAGGCCTTGATCAGCTGGAGGTTGCTTTCCTAAGGTTATATCCTTCTCCCTCAACCTATGTGCCACATTCTGGCCAGAGCTGACTTAGCCTGTTTGTGGCACGTATATTCTGAGTAGGGGATGATTAGCCAGGGTAAGTGGGTGAAGAACACTGGGAGAAAGGGAACAGGGTGGAGGACAGAAGGAGAGACTACCTGACCTTCATTTTTTGCTGTCTTTCATGACCTCTAGCTTCTTTGGCTACAAAGGTAGAGAAAGAGAGAAATTAATCTTCGTGGTTTTAGAATGCTGTTTATGGCATGTTTTATATAGGGTTTAGTGGTGTAAACCGCCAGTAAATGGTTTACATGCTTATTTCCCATCTGGTAGCCTCAAGAGTTACACCAATGCCTTTGCTGTGTTATTATACTTAATGCATAATTTCTGTTTTCCTTTAGCATATGAACCTGTCAAAAGTTGCAAGTTTCACCATGTGGTTTTATATTTTGCTACCTTATGCTTTTCTTTTTCTTGCTTCATCAAGTAACTTTAAGACCTCATGCCATATGTTATAAAACAGACTGCCCAGTAGGAAGTACTGTTTATAATTCAGAATGAGTGTGATTTATCTTCTCAGACATTTGTGACTAAAGAAATGTAATCAAAAGAAGGGATGTGATTAATCATTAAGCCATTATTGCCCTCCTATTTTGGAGGAGATTCATTCCCCATCTCTATGGGGCTGATCTACATGTGCTAAATATCCTCACAGGAAATAGCAAGGCCAGCTGGTCATTACCCAGCATTCAGTATATGGAGTCTTCTCTCAAGATGTACAGTTTAACTATTTATTTCTGAAGTGGGCTTGGGGAATGTTTCATTCAGAGCTGAAGCTAACATTGAATTCACAGTCAGTGTCCCAGAGTTTGAGCATTTGAAAACATGAGAATGGGTAAGTTATTTTACTAGGCATCTATCCAAACTTCGAGTTTCTTCAGCCTGAGCTCTGTTTGGGGGTATATCTCTTCTAAAATGGCCAATTAACTTCCTCAAAGTATCACTTGTTGGGCTGCAATAAACAATCTGGTACAGATATCTTTGTTGTAATGTGATTTTTGGTCTTCTAGGTATATACCAAGTAGAGGAATTATAGGATCAAATGGCAGGTCTATTTTTAGATCTCTGAGTGTTCTCAAAACATCTTTCCAAAAGGGATGTATTAGTTTGCATTCCCACCAGCAATGTAGAAGTGCTCCCTTTTGTAAGAAGCCCAAGTGCCCATCGATCCATGAATGGATTAATAAATTGTGGTACATGTATACCATGGAATATTATGCAGCCTTAAAGAAAGATGGTGACTTTTCCTCTTTCATATTTACATGGATGGAGCTAGAACACATTCTCCTTAGCAAAGTATCTCAAGAATAGAAGAAAAAGTATCCAATGTATACAGTCCTACTCTGAAGCAAATTTATAGCTTTCATGTGAAGGCTACAACCCAATTACAGCACAAGAAGACAGGGAAAGGAGAAAGGGAGGGACAGGCAGGGGGAGGGTGGGTGGAGAGAGGGTAAAGAGTGAGATCACACTTGAGGTGTATCTTGGAAGGGTCAGGTGAATCCTACTAAATGCAGAACACAAATGTTTCCACACAATAAATGAGAAAATCCCATGAAGGTTAGGTCGAACAGGTGGATGAAAATATTTCAGATTGTATATGAAGCCCACACACTGTACCCCATGATTGAACTAATGTACACAGCTATAATTCAATAAAAAAAAGTAAAAAACAAACAAACAAAAAAACTTGTATTACACAAGAAAAAAAAAAGTATCACTTGTTCAGGCTACTCTCTGCCTCATATCCCTCTAAACTACCATTAAGGGATCAGAGAATTTTAGGGTTAGGAGCCTTAGAGATGTGATCTAATTGTATCCTAAGTACAGAGATTTCCACTCTGATATCTTTGCACCTCTGTATTCTAAACTGGTTCTCACATTTCCATTGGTATAGGAAATTTTGAATTTTTTTTTTTATTGAATCATAGCTGTGTACAATAATTCAATCATGGGGTACAGTGTACAGGCTTCGGATACAATCAGAGATATTTTCATCAACCTGATTGCGATAACATTCAAGAGACTTTCTCATTACTTTGTGAGAACAATTTTGATCCGTATTTAGAAGTTTTCTCCTAACCCTTCAAATATGCACCACAGGTGTGA
>CAUYRH010141007.1:0-14456 GCA_963574655.1 Perodicticus potto
GAGGTCTGTGGCTCCTCAGCCAGTCTGCCACTCCCTGTCACTATTTGGCAGGGGGAGGTGAGGCCTGACAACCTGGGTACTTGATAGGGGCTGGGGAGATTCACTCAGTTCCGGCCCTGTCCCTGATTGATGTTGCTGATACAACAGAACAAGTTCGCACAATTTGTTTCTGTCACAGCTATTTTCCCCTGATCAGACGCTGGACTGCATATAGGTCTGACTCAGTCTGTGAGTTCCAGCCCTTTGTCTCAGCTTTCATCCCCTGAGGGCCAGGTGCATCTGAAGGTGAGCAAAGCAGCCTCCACACTGGGAGTCAGCTGACTCTACGCATATTCTAATCCCCGCACTCCTTTCCGCCGGTACCGCCTCAGGCATATCCTTCACGTGCCTTGGTTGCCCGTCTGCTCTGCCAGCCACCAGAGAAGCTGCCTGCTTCCCCTGGCCACCCAGAGAGACTGGGAGTGTCTCCTCAAAACATCCCCAGGGGTGCGAGCCCTCCTGCCATTGTTCCCGCTGCGGCTGCCGTTTCGTGCCTCAGGGGACCTTCTTTCCAACTCGGCCTCCTCTCGGCTCACTTTCCTCTCACCACTCCCAAGCTGGAAAATCAGCACAGATCAGCAACAGTCCGCACCCCATCCACAACCCTCGAGAAAATGTCCAAGAATCTGGACTCTGGTGGGGACAGGCCTCCAAACCTCGGGGTGAGAGTGGAGGGGGACTGCCAGGAGCTCAAACTTGCAAGTAGAGAATATATACAGTTTTATACAGTTTTATGCCTGGCGGGAGAGTGCCACAGCACCCTAGTAGGGGAAGGAGGTCTGGTTTTTAGAGGGTCTCCCCCGTGGGGTAGAGTGGGAGGACATCTGAACTCCGCTCGCTTGTTTGTATGGAGGTATGGAGTATACTGCGAGCTGCTCTCATGGGGGAGGAGACTCCCATTTGCTTGGTGATGTGCTCTGTACCTTTTTTTGTGTGTGTCCTTGGGGTCGTGGGTCGCCCGAGCAGGGTTGATGTGCGTTCGTCGACCTTCTCTTTTAGCTCAGATCCAAACCATCGGCTTTCTTGCTAAGTTTCTGTCCTTTAACTCTCATTCTGGATGGGAGCCTCTGTGGAAAGCTGGCTGCAGACTGCCATCTTGGCTCCTCCCCCCAGTGTTTTATCTCTTACCTGGTTTCTTTAGCTCTTAAGGAAGGTATTTTCGTGCATGGATAATTATGCAAAGTGATGTTTCTGCATGGCGACTAGCACTGGGAATAGTCCCCATGCCACCACTTTGCTGACCTCACTCCCCAAATTTTATATTATACGAGAAATACTGATATCATGGGGGTAAATGAAAACTTTTTTATGAAATATTTTTAAATAGAAGTGTGTGTGTGTATAATACATGTACGTGTGTATATATATTATTAAAAAGTCTGCAGAGGCACTCATTCATTCTTATGAATAGATAGACTTCATAATAGTGGAATAGCTTGATAATCATAGCTAATAAATCATGCTGAAGATGGAGCAAGGTTTCCTGGCAGGTATGGAATAAACTTTTTTTGTAAAAACATAAAATTGTTAATTTATTAATAGCACCTAACCAGTGGCTAGCCATTTGACACCCTCTGACAGTGTTACTACCATATTACTGTATTTTGCCATGTATACTTTGGTCCCATGTGTAATGTGCACAGATGTTTTGGGCCCAAACTTTCAATAAAATGCCTCTTGAAAAAGTGACTGGCTTTAACTGGGAGAGAGACATCTGGAGACGGCTAACCCTCCTCTGGAAAATGTGCAGATTGCACCTGCCCTCTTGTAACTCACTTGGTGAAGGCTACCCCTTCCCTCTCTCCTAAGAATCCTTCCCTCTCTTCTAAGAATTCTTCTCTCCTCGCCATATCAGGGGGGCTGGAGTTTCTGAGGCTACTCAGCCCTGGACAGCCAGGTGGGTCCCTGTGGCCTGCATGGGAAGACCTTGGCCCTCACTCTGCATGGCTGTGGCCTGCTTTGCCAGCCCCATCGTCACCCTCTCCCCTAATTATGGCGCTTGATGGAGACCACTCTGGCCCACTCCCACTGGATCCTGGAACACTGTGTGCCCAGGTAGAAGGACACAGTGGCCTCAGGAGGCCTGGTGGGGCTCCCTTGCTGCAGAGCCATACTACCCATGGATAATGGCATGCTTATTTTTCCCTCAAATATTTAGGCAAAAAAAAGTGTGAATTGTACATGGCAAGATGTGGTATATCAACTTTGGAAGGATTGTGATAGTGTCCACCTAACAAATCATGTATTTACTTAAAAATTGTTTTCAGATGATTTATATTTTGTATGCTCCACTTCTTGGGAAATAGTAAGTTCCAAAAATTGTTTCCTGGCTTTAAAAAAGTAACTCTCTGTATATATTCATTGTTTTTTCAGATCAAAGAAGTTTTTTCACTTCCTACTCAAAACAACTACTAAAACATGCTCAATATATCCTATATTCAATTTCTTACCTCAGATTCATAACTTTCTAGTTATATCACATTTCTGCTTTCCTCCTTTTCATAGGAAACTTCTCAAAAAACTCATCTAACTTTACTGTTTTTCTTTCCTTCTAATTAACTTATCAACTTTCTATCCCCATACCAGTATGGCTTTTACTTTCAGCTTTACATTGAAAAACCCAATTACTGGCCCAGCGTGATGACTCAACGCCTGTAATCCTAGCACTCTGGGAGGCCAAGATGAGTGGGTTGTCTGAACTCATAGGTTCGAGACCAGCCTGAGCTAGAGCAAGACCTTGTCTCTAAAAACAGCTGGCAAAATGAGACTATCTCAAACAAACAAACAAACAACTAGTAATGGTACCCTATATTGTTAAGATTAGGAGACATTTTCAGTTCTCATATATTTTGATTCTCAGCAGTATTTGATCCTTTTTACTGTCTTGGTGCTTCTAAAAACATTATTTCCCCTAGCTTTAGGTGTTAATCTCTTTTTGTTTTCAGCTTACTTCTCTGGTTCCATTTACTTCATAGGTTGATTATCTTTTACCTATGGTAAATATTAGAGTTCCTTAAAGCACAGGTTTTCTGCTCTTTTAACTCTGTTTTCTTCCTAGGTAGTCTCACCCTGCCTCTGTCTTTAGTTACCACTTGTGGTCTGATGACCCTAGATCCACACTCCAGCTCTCAACTCTAAACTCTAGCCCTACATACCAGTTACTCACTTATTTAACATCACTTAGATGTCTCAAAGGCATCTTCAAGTCAGTATTTCCAGAACTGAACTCATGATTTCCCTCCCAAACAAATCATCTGTCCATGGTCCCTTTCCTAGTGAATGGTACTGTTGTGCATGTTCTTGTGCAAGCCAAAACATAGGGATTATCTTTATCTCTCATCTATTACCACATCCTGTTGACTTTGCTTACCTGATAAATTTTCTAGGAATGTTTTTATTGAAGTTTGTGAATAGCATATACTATGTGTTACATTGTATAATAGTATAAAATATATGTGTGTGTGTGTGTGTGTGTGTGTTTGTATAAAATACTGTATGTTTTAAATCAGTTCACTTTTTTTTTTTTTTTTTGTAGAGACAGAGTCTCACTTTATCGCCCTGGGTAGAGTGCCGTGGCATCACACAGCTCACAGCAACCTCCAACTCCTGGGCTTAGGAGATTCTCCTGCCTCAGCCTCCCAAGTAGCTGGGACCACAGGCACCCACCACCATGCCCAGCTATTTTTTGGTTGCAGTTTGGCTGGGGCTGGGTTTGAACCCGCCACCCTTGGTATATGGGGCCGGTGCCCTACTCGCTGAGCGACAGGTGCCACCCTAAATCAGTTCACTTTTTTCTGAAGTCTGAGTAATCACCATCTGCAGTAACTTTCTAATTGGTTTTAGTCCTTCTATTATACTCCTTTAATTTGTTTTTTTACCAGGGCAGTTATCTTATTTTTGTATGTCCTACCTTAGCTTAAACTCACAGATTAAGGCCAAAAATCTTAACTAGACCCATGAGGGCCTTCATGGTATTCCCTCAGACTTCCTCACCAGTCTCAACTCATAGCAAAGCAAGTCCCCCTTGATTATGTCAGTGCATCAACACTGGCCTTCTCAAGTGGAACTTGAATTCTTTTCTTGCCATTAGTTCTTTCATATATTGTTTGTCTCTGCTGGAACATGGGAGCATGGGTCTTTTATCTCTGAGTTCCTGTCTTATGTTGAGCTAAGTCCAATTCATTCGTCTGAATAAAGTTTAGCTATCATAGCTATCTACACCACTTCTTTGATAGGTCTCCCCTATCAAAGGAATAGGATGATTCCTCTGTTACATGCTGTGATCAAAACTGTGTACATTTACTTCGTGATGTATTACAAGCTGTTAATGTGTGAGTATTCCTAGGCTTTGGCTTCCCTCTGCTTTTTAAAAATGAACCATACCATTCATATGTCAGTTTCCCAGACGACTTAATTCTGAATTTTTAAAAAATTAACAAGTTTTCGTCTACTAGTCTTCCTTTAAATTTGTCAGAGAAACTTTTTCATGTGAGAGGGTGGTTATATAATTCATAATGTTGATATAGCAACATAATACATGTTATAAAATCAATCATTCAACTCGAATCTTTCTATCATTATTGTTTTCTACTATTTCTCTCTGTGTTTATGTATGAGAGAGTGTGTATGTTGGTGGACAGGAGGTACAGTATCAGAAAATGTAGGACGTTAGCCTTTTCTCTCATTGAAAGTAGTTAAATTGCTTGAATACAAATTCTGTAAAAAGAATTTAATTATGAAAAATTTTCAAGAAGTATTTTAATTAAAATTTGTGAAGAAAATTATAATTATAGCTGGGCATGGTGGCTTATGCCTGTAATCCTTCCTGTAATCTTGGCACTCAGGCTGAGGCGGGTGTATTGCTTGAGCTCAGGAGTTCCAGACCAGCCTGAGCAAGAGTGTGACCCTGTCTCTAAAAACAGCTAGGTGTTGTGGCTCATGCCTGTAGTCCCAGCTTCTCAGGAGGCTGAGGCAGGAGGTTTGCTTGACCCCAAGAGTTTGAGGTTGGTATGAGCAATGACACCATGGCACTCTACCAGGAGTGACAAAGTAAGACATTGTCTCGGCTCAGTGCCTTTGGCTCAACGGGCTAAGGCCCCAGCCACGTACACCTGAGCTAGCGGGTTTGAATCCAGCCTGGGCCCGCCAAACAATGATGGCTGCAACCAAAAAACGGCTGGGCGTTGTGGCGGGTGCCTGTAATCCCAGCTACTTGGAAGGCGGAGGCAGGAGACTCGCTTGAGCCCAGGAATTGGAGGTTGCTGTGAGCTGTAATGCCACAGCACTCTCTCCAGGGTGACAGCTTGAGGCTCTGTCTCAAAAAAAAAAAGCTTTTCACAAGATGGCCCCAAAAGCAAAGAAGGAAGTTTCTGTGTCTCCCAAAGGTGAAGCCAAGGCAAAGGCATTGAAGGCAAAGAAGGCAGTGCTAACGGGCATCCACAGCCACTAAAAAAAGAGATTCATACATCACCCACGTTCCCGCAGCCAAAGACTCTGAGGCTCCGGAGGCAGCCTGAATATCCTTGGAAGAGCGCTCCCAGGAGAAACAAGCTTGACCACTATGCCATCATCAAGTCCCCCCTGACCACTGAACCAGGGGAGATAGAGGACAACAACACACTTGTGTTCATTGTGGATGTCAAAGCCAACAAGCACCAGATCAAACAGGCTGTGAAGAAGTTCTATGACATTGATGTGGCCAAGGTCAACACCCTGATCAGGCCTGATGGCGAGAAGAAGGCATATGTTTGACTGGCTCCTGATTGTGATGCTTTGGATGTTGCCAACAAAATTGGGATCATCTAAATCAAGTCCAACTGGCTAATTCTAAACGTATAACTTTTTACCATAAAAAAAGAAAATTATGATTATAATATTTTTAATGAAGCAAGTATAAAATTAAAAGCCATCAAATAGTGCCTTGGAGGTTTTTTAAAAATCTTGCTCTATATAGATAGCGATGGATGGGTAGATATGGAACAAAGGGAAATAAGATAAATAAATTTAATTATAACGTAAAGGAAGGAGTCACTGGGAAGTGTAGGTATCTGTATGAGTCTATGCTTAGTTAGAGGAATTAGCAAGATACAGAGTCTAAGGCAATAGTGATTATTATACTTTAAAATTATAATAGCTTTAGAAAAAGTATAGAAGCTTTAAATACTGCAGTCTTACATCTATCTTGGAGCTTCTTTTCTATTTCTATTTCTAATTCTAACACTACATTAGTGTTAGAATAATCATTAACTGCTGTAATTAATAGGCCCTTAGCTATGTAGTAGCTCAAATTTTTTTTTTTTTTTTTGAGACAGAGTCAGTTGACCTGGGGTTGAGTGCGATGGTGTAATAACTCACAGAAACCTCAAATTCTTGGACTCAAGCAGTCCTCTTATCTCAGCCTCCCAAGTAGCTGGGAGTACAGGCACCTGCTGCCAGACCTAGCTAGTTTTCTATTTTTGGTAGAGACTGGATCTCTCTTTGCTCAGGCTGGTCTGGAACTCCTGAGCTCAAGGCAATCCTTTGTGAGGATTAACTCTTGTACATGGAACAGTCAGAAGTCAGTGAGTGGCCGTCTTTCCCCAGGTAACTCAAAGACCAAGGTCTCTTTCAGTTTGTTGTAGTTTCACCACTCCCTAGGGCCCATCATCAGAGATTGTCTACTATCTAGCCAGCACAAGGGTATACCTTAGGTATATCAGCTTCCTAAAAATACTTGGCTGGAAAATGGCTCACATCATTTCCATCATTTGTCTTTGGTTGGAACTGAGGAACATGACTAAACTAACTGCAAAGGAGCCTGAGAAATTTGATCTAGGAAGAAAGGGAAATGAATTTTTGGTGAATATCTGGCACTTTCCCACATATACTGTTTTCTCTTCCATTTGTTTTGTTTTGGTCTGCTTTTTCAGTTAAAAGACTGACTTGTATCTTTCTCTATATGATTAAATCCAAGGTAAAGTCCAAATTCCTTGGCAACATACCACATCTATCACAGATTGTCCTCAATCTGTCTCTTTTACCCATCAATCACTAACACTTTAACCACTTATTTTTGTACCCATAGTACTTTGTGGCTATTCTTTAAAGGTATGCTAATAATAGCATACTGCTGTGTTTTGGCTCATGGTGTGTCTTCTTGGACAGCCCTCTCTCTTCTTTCATACTTCACCAACTTCTCAGGTTTTATGCCCAAAACAGGTGTCACCCTTCCTCGGCCCCTTCCCACATTTAATCTAGTCTTAACCCTTTTTTCAATATTTCTTATAGAACTTCACACACTTTTTTGAGTAATCACCGCATTTTATCATATTTCCTTTATATCCATCTCTCATAGAAGAAGGTGAGTTCAAGTGTATATTTCCTAAAACAAAGTATTTAGAGTTACTATAAGAAATTTGAGTTTGATTTCTATAAATTGTACATTTAGAAACTTTGAAAATTGGGAAACTTCCACTTAAACTTCTGCCTTTAAAATTATTTATTTGGAGCGTTTCAGATGTGGGAGGCCAAATTTATATGGAGAAAAATCCCTGACTCTTACTGGAAATAGGACTCTCCCCTCCTTTTACCTCTGTTCCCTCCCTGGATCCTTCTTCCCAACTTTTCTCCCTCCTCCCCACCAACTATACAACTTGGGAAAGACTGTGGTGTTAAATAAACTGTTTATCCATTTTTATGGTCATTGCCAATATCTGTATTATTTTGGAAACTTAGTTATAAGGAAGGCATCACTAAAAAAAATCTTCAACTCAACTGGTCGACATGATCCCTAAGCAACAAATTTGTGTTTTGTTATAATGAAGGTCAAAGAGGTTGAAATTAAAATAACTAGTTATAGCTATATAAGCTGTGTATTTAGGTTTGGCACCTGTAGCTCAGTGAGTAGGGCACCAGCCACATACACCAAAGCTGGTAGGTTCAAGCCTGGCGCGGGCCTGCTAAACAATGACAACTGCAACCAAAAATTAGCTGGGGGTTATGGTAGGTGCCTGTAGTCCCAGCTACTTGGGAGACTGAGACGAGAGAATCGCGTAAGCCCGTGAGTTTAAGGTTGCTGTGAGCTGTGATGCAATGACACTCTACTGAGGGTGATGTACTGAGACTCTGTCTCAAAAAAAAAAAAAATCCAAAAAAAAAAGTGTATTTAAATATATGACTGAAGTAATAAGAATCAACTTCTCCTTTCTTGTTTCCTGAATGCCATTTTGTACATTTGTCTCATTGCAAACATTTGTTTGAAAATTATAATGTTTATATAATAATTAAGAATTTTCATAAACAACATTTAGAAAGAAGTTTTACTATAAAAATCTGTGACTCTATTTCCTTAATTCCTTTATTGACTCCAAAAATGTAATATGGATCTTTAAAATACTTAAAATAATTTAGAAACTGAAGTTTAGCATTTTTCTGGGCTGCTGACCTATACTGTCCCCATATATTTCTGTTCAGCAAAATAATTACTCCTGAACTTAATACTGGTGACCTTATTTACATTTATTTTATAGTTTACAAATACTTGGTATAGCCTGACAATCATTTTAGATAAGTTTGGGAACTAAATTCTGTTGTGTGACTTTTGTTCATATAGTATCATTTTTTTCTTTTTAACAGAGATATGACAGAAGTTGTACATATTAAAGATAGGAAGGAGGCAATTCATGAGTTAAAATATTCACCAGATGGAACTTACCTTGCTGTTGGATGCAATGACAGCTCTGTTGATATTTATGGAGTTGCTCAGCGTTATAAAAAAGTTGGCGAATGTGTTGGATCACTTAGTTTCATTACTCATCTGGACTGGTCCACAGACAGTAGATATTTACAGACAAATGATGGCAATGGGAAAAGACTTTTTTATAGGATGCCAGGTAAACATTTCTAGTAAATTATATGTTGTTTATAGATTTTTAGAGCCTATACAGTATTTCAGAGTTTCAGTAGAACCAGAGTGTAAGTTACATTTGATTATAGGAAATCAAAGATCTGAGCTAATATTTTAGGCATTGTGGTCTTTTCTATATGGCTACATTATTATTATTAAAATTCCTTTGTTTTGTATCCCCCCCCCGACTTTATTGAGGTTAAACTGACATATATATTTGCAAAGTACAATGCCATGTTTTGATACACATAATTATGAAATGGTTTCCACAATCAAGCTAATTAACATATCTATCACTTTCCATAGTTAACCATTTTTTCGCATGTGGTGAGAACATCTAAGATTTATTTTGTTGCTGAGTGCTACCTAATCCTAGCATGCTGGGAGGCTGACGTGGGAAGGAGTTCAAGACTTGTCTAAGCAAGAGTGAGACCTTGTCTCCACAGAAAATTAATAGGAAAAAAAAAAACCAGCTGGCATGGGCCTGTAGTCCTAGCTACTCAGGAAGCTGAGGCAGAAGGATCCCTGAAACCCAGGAGTCTGAGGTTGCACTGAGTTATGATGGCATACTTGCGCGCTACTCAGGGCACAGAGTGAGACTCTGTTTCAACAACAAGATCTATTAGCAAATTTCAAGTATATCATACAGTAGTATTAACCATACTCAACATACTGTACATCAGATCTCTAGGACTTACTTTGTATAAATGAAACTTTGTAACCTTTGACCAAAATCTGCCCCTCCCTAACCCCCATTTCTCCTAGTCCCTGGCAACCACTATTCTAAATGTTCTTATTAAAACTCTTTTGCCTGGAGGATCTAAGACCGACCCACTCTGTACCGTGAAAGTAGTATATGGCAGTCCTATTGTATATAAGAGAATCAGAATGCAGTTTTTGTGGGTGGATCTGATTAAGTAAATATTACTGCTACAAGGGTGGGATCATAAATGATTTGGGTTATGTTTTGTGGTTATCTCAAATTAACCTTGCAAATAATAATGTAACAAACCTCAATTTGAAAAAAATTCCAATTAAAGATTAAAACAGGAATAAAAGAATCATTAAAATATTACCTCTTAGTACTTTTTTTTTTTTTTGCAGTTTTGGCTGGGGCCAGGTTTGAACCCACCACCTCTGATACATGGGGCCTGCGCCCTACTCCTTTGAGCCACAGGCGCCGCCCCCTTTTAGTACTTTATTATGATGCCTAGTGAATTAGTCCTTGTATTCCAAGAACTTATTTCATAACAACAGCAGCATAATGAAGTTAATGCATCTTGCCAAAAGTTTTTCATTAACAATCCATTCATAATGAAGACTGACTGAATCCTAATGCCCTCTTACCTAATGTAAATATATTACTACACACTCATCTTGCTTCTTAATCTTTTTCACTTCTTTTTACTAAACCATATGTATCTTACGTTTCCTTTTTTAATACCTGCTTTTCCTTTTTTATGGCTTTTATCTTTTCTTATATTTTAACCTGTTGTGATTAAGCCATATGATGATTTTAATAAGAGTCAGTTTTATTTTCCACATAGGTGAACCTGCTAAGTTAATTTTTCAAGTCTATGTGTGCCTCCAAATTAGTATAATTTTGGTAGTAATTTAAAAAAAAATTTTTTTTTTTGAGGTATAGTCTCACTTTGTTGTCCTGGACTGGAATGCTGTGGCATCACCCTACCTCACAGCAGCCTCAAACTCCTGGGCTCAAATAATCCTGCCTCAGCCTCCTGAATAGTTGGGACTATAGGCACCTGCCACATCTGGCTAATTTTTTCTATTTTTCTAGAGATGGGGTCTTACTCTTGCTCAGGTTGGTCTTGAACTGTTCCGCTCAAGCAGTCCACCCATCTCAGCTTCCCAGAATGCTAGGATTACAGTTTTGAGCCACCTTGCCCAGCTTAAAAGATTTTTTTCCATTCAGTTTTCTCTTCTCCTTACTCAAAGTGAGCTACTTATTTATATATTCTTGTATAACTGAGATGGGAAGATAATTTAAACTTTTGGAGTTTACCATGTTAAAGTTACCGTTTAAGCTTGAGTGAAAATAAAATGAAATAACTTCTTAAATTAAGATTCTGATTTATTTTTAGGAGGAAAAGAAGTGACAAGTACAGAAGAAACAAAAAGTGTTCATTGGGCTTCATGGACATGTGTTTCAGGCCTTGAAGTAAATGGAATTTGGCCCAAATATTCAGATGTTAATGATATAAATTCAGTAGATGGAAACTATATTGGCCAAGTGTTAGTTACAGCTGATGACTATGGAATTATAAAGTTATTCAGATATCCATGTTTAAGAAAAGGTATCTTTTACTTTAAAATATTAAGTAACCTCTTTTATAAAAGACATTTATGTTCCTTCAGAAAGTTAGTCTTGAGACAGATAAGGAGATTTCTTATTTTTTAAAATGTGTACTGATTGTGATATTTTTGTCATATATTGCATTTATTTTTGATCATGAAATTTTTATTAGAAAATAATTTTGAATTCATATGTTGTTATGAATGGACTATACTGCTTTCTTGTGTAACAAAAAATTTTCTTCTCTCTTCCTGAATTGCTTTATATAGTCTAGACTATACAGTGGTGGTTATATTTTTCCTATGACCTGTTACCTTCAATCATTTAATGTGTTTAATGCATATCTTTTAGGAGACATTTTTCCTAGGTCTTTTTTTCAAAAATTCTGAGGAAGTTGTCAGTTGTACGAACTCAGTCACAGTTTGAAAACTGTTGGTTTGTTGGTTGGTTTTCATGTGTTAAATGTGTTTTTGCTTAAATCCTTAGCACATATTGTTTTAACATTTATTTTCAGTAATAGGTATCCAAAAAAAGAGTGAAATCTTATCATTGGCTATTTTCTACATTGCCTCTTTTTCTTATCACTTTGCTCATAGACCTGGGGATAATTAAATGAAATGTTAAATTTATAGTCATTCAGGTCATGCACGGTGGCTCCCGCCTGTAATTCCAGTACTTGGGAGGCCGAGGCGGGTGGTTTGCTTGAGCTCACAGGTTTGAGACTAGCCTGAGCCAGAGCAAGACCTGGTCTCTAAAAATAGCTGGGCATTGTGGTGGGCACCTGTAGTCCCAGCTACTTGGCAGGCTGAGGCAAGAGAATCCCTTAAGCCTAGGAGTTTGAGGTTGCTCTGAGCTATGACACCACAGCACTCTACCAAGGGTGACAAAGTGAGACTCTGTCTCAAAAAAAAAAAAATGTATAGTCATTCATTTATTCCATACCTTATTTGAGTCTACTTATAACAAGTCCATTAAGTACTAAAGTAATTATACAAATAGAGATTCAGTACCATCTTAAAGTACCATAGAAGTAACATATTAAAACTAGATAAAGAAAATGATAATAGTGAAACATCAGATTTGATTTTGAGCTCCCAAAACTGTAAATAAAATAAAACAGGGCACAAAATAGTTCTCATTGTAGATTTTTTTAAAAAATAAAAGCATACTTACTCCTCAGGAAATCACAGTTTCTTCCTAGATTTATATTTTAAAGAACTGTCTCCTGGGCGGTGTCTGTGGTTCAGTGGGTAGGGCACCGGCCCCATATACCAAGGGTGGTGGGTTCAGACCCAGTCACAGCCAAACTGCAACAAAAAATAGCCGGGCGTTGTGGTGGGTGCCTGTAGTCCCAGCTACTTAGGAGGCTGAGGCAAGAGAATTGCCTAAGCCCAGGAGTTGGAGGTTGCTGTGAGTTGTGATGCCACAACAGTCTACTGAGGGCGATAAAGTGAGACTCTTGTCTCTTAAAAAAAAGAAAAAAGAACTGTCTCTTGTAGGGCTGAGTGCAGTGGCTCACTTCTGTAATCCTAGCATTCTGGGAGGCCTGGGTGGCTGGATTGCCTGAGACCTTGGTCACCAGGCTGAGCAAGATCAAGACCCCACCTCTAAAAATAGCAGGCATTGTGGTGGGTGCCTATAGTCCCAGGTACTTGGGAGGCTGAGGAAAGAAAATCGCTTGAGCCCAAGAGTTTGAGTTTGCTATGAGCTATAACACCATGGCATTTTATCAAGGGTGACAAAGTGAGACTCTGTCTCTCAAAAAAAAAAAAAAAAAAGAACTACCTCTTGTGGTGTGGAGTTTCATATTAGGTGCAGTGAGTGTGTATTCCTTGAACATCAATACCTAAACCAGCTGGAGTAATAATTTTTGCCTGGTTCGTTGATAAAAGCTGTTGAATAGGGGTGGCGCCTGTGGCTCAAGGAGTAGGGTGCTGGCCCTATATGCTGAGGGTGGTGGGTTCAAATCCAGCCCCGGCCAAAAATAGCACAAAAAAAAAAAAAAAAGAAAGAAAGAAACAGAAGCTGTTGAATAAATATTAAAGTATAATTTAGTAAAGGTGATTTAGGGAGCAGCTAGAATAGTTTGATTCAAATATGTAATCCACTGATGTCCAATTAAGGGCTTAATTTTTCCACAAGCCCAGGTTGATATTTCTGTTGTGCCTTTATACTACTATAATAAAGTGATAAGTTCAAGATCCTGCCAGCTTTGTTATTTTGTTGATTCCTGCCTGTGAGAAGTCAGCTCCCTATTGCATGTGAAAGTACTTCCATAAGTAATGCTAAGTATGTTAATAAATAAATCTCTAGCAATTTCAGCCAGGATATGAGAATCACTAAGCAGAACAGACTTTAAGATGATAATTCACCTGGTTAGAAAGTGTGAAATTCAGTAAGAATCCTGATAATCTTAATCTTAGACATCGTTTTGCTTAATGTTTCATATTCTGATCTCCAGCAAAAACAAAAATACTTTTTGAAAAAAAAAATACTTTTTGAGTTTTCAAAGCCAAGTGAATGGGATTAATTGATGTTTTTTATCTTTTGCAATAAGAGAAGACAATCTCATTGCACGGTAGTTTTTATTCATTTATAAAATATGTAATAGTCCTTTGAATTACTGTGTGAATAGCAACTAAAGTCTAAGAAATCAGTCTTGTTTAAGAGATCAGTCATTCTTTCAAGAATATAACTATAAATTTTTGGTTTTGTTACTTTTTTGTTAGATTTTTGTTAGCAATTTATTTTATGGTAAGGTTGACTTTTTATTTCTAGAGACTGATTCACCTTGAGACTATGGCTAGGTTAGTGGGAACGAAGATAGGATCTGATTGTTGCATATTTAAAAGATTAGTAGAAATATTTTAAGATTGTATGTTTATTAAATTCACATATATGCATATTTTGAAGTTAGCAGTATTACTAGAAAAAGTTTCTTTTGTTTCGATTATTATTACTTAATAATAGTAGGCTAGATGGCAATGGCACAATCACAGCTCACTGTGAACTCAAACTAATGTGCTCAAGCAATGCCCCTGCCTTAGCTTCCCAAGTAGGTGGGACTATAGATGCATACCACCACCTAATTATTTTTATTTTATTTTATTTTATTTTGTTTTGTTTTTATTGAGACAGAGCTTCAAGTTGTCACCCTGGATAGAGTGCTGTGGCATCACAGCTCACAGCAACCTCCAATTCCTGGGCTCAAGCAAGTCT
>CAUYRH010141008.1:0-10289 GCA_963574655.1 Perodicticus potto
ATGCCTGAGGCTGGCACTGGCCAGTCAGGTGAACCTAGAAATATGCTTTGGAGACCTTACTCTGAGTTTCTCCCTCGGAGAACTGGGCCTGGTGGCACCTTCCTTGAAGGGCTATTGCATAAGCTAGAGACAATGTATGAACACCAGAGAAATAAGAGTGAAAATGGATCATTGATTTTAGCAATGCAGAAGTCCCTGGCAAGATTGACAAGAGCAGCTTCATTGGAGGGTTAGGTGACTGGTTTAAGACAGAATATGAGGAGAGGATTCAAAGAGCATAGACAAGTCTTACAAGGAGTTTTGAAGCAATGGGGAGCAAACAAGTCAGGCAGCATTTGGCAGGGGAAAAGGGAGTGAGGGGAAGGTTTACTGCAGGTGGAAGAAATACCATTGTGCCAAAGTTTGCAAGCATCCAATGGAGAGGAGTGTGATCAGTACCATGGGGATGCCAGAGACAATCCTTGGAGGGTTAACTCTGAGTATACAGTGGGGTACAAGGGCCTGGTATCAAGAAGAGGGCTGGAGTATGCACAGGGATTTGCAAATTGGGGAGTTACTAGATTGGGTATTCAGCTAGGTAGTCAGCTAGGTATTCTGGCCCCCTGAACTCCTCTAGCTAAAGTCAGACACCTCTCTATTTGTTGATCCTCCATGTCTGTTGACCATCTAGTATGTACCTGGCACACTTCTGGGCACCTTGCTAACATTTACTACTCCAAGCAACCCATTTTGCATGTTATATCTCATGTTATATGTTAGAAATTTGCTGCACAAGAAGGTTAGGTAGACTGGCTAAAGTCATTTAACCAACAACTGGAGGGATAAATCTTTGAGTCCCAACATTTTTATAGGTCTAGGGATGCTGAAAAGTTGGAGCGTGAGATAACTGTCACCTCTCCTTATGCTGGTAATAAGCCTACCCACTGAGCCACAGGAGCTTCCAATGACTGTGTAGAAGCTACAGTCTGTAAGTCTGGCTACCTACCTCAGTTTCCTGCATGACACTACTCCTTCAGTTCATGATTTCTGTTCAGAGTCTGAGGCTGAGTGACTGGGCTTCTCTATGATCTTCACTTGCTTAATTGGACCCCTTCTCTGAGCTCTGGCCCAGATACAAGTGGAACATACCCTTCAGAACCTCAGAATTTCCCTTCCACTGACTTTTTGAACATTCTTACTACCCGAAGTCCTGTTGCCTCACTAAGGGAGGGTAATAAGTCCCTTGGAATAGTAACACTCTGATAAAGCTTAAAGGCTTGGCTAGAGGGCGATGTGGGCCATTATAATTTTATTATTTAGACTGTTTCTGACATGCTCATGCACACACACACACACATGAGATCTGTTTGTTTTCTGTAGGGCTTTTGTTCGTGTGTGTGTGTGTGTGTGTGTGTGTGTGTGTGTGTGTGTGTGTGTGTATGTCTCCCTCCTCCATAACAAACTTGCCAAGGAATGATACAATCCGATACAACCCCAAAGAGTAAGTTTTATGGTGAGTTGGAGCCATTTCTGTGGCTTTCACAAGGTTGGGTTTCACCACATAGGGTTCAGGCCCATCCTAGGAATGGAGTAACTATTTTGCTGTTCTGAGCCAGTAAATCAGGGCAGACTTCATGAGAAGAAAAGAGCAGAGAAGGAAGAGAGGCTACTGGAGACATCAAAGTTCCTAGTTGGGAGGGGAGCTATCTTATAGATGAGCTTCTCCTACATCAGTCACTCAGGGATCAGTACATTTGTATGAGGAACACAAGGAACATGAATTACTAGAGAGAAGAGAAATATGGCAAAGACATGCAAAATACAAGCCTTGAAGGGGTTTTCTTGGTTTTTTTTACTAAACACCCAAATGACTCTCACTGAATGTTTTTAGGCTTTCCTAAACATGTACCCTCAAATGTCATACTTACCACAGATAGGTAACAACCTTTTGCAAAGCAGCAAGAGTCCAGCTGCGAGGGCAAGAATGAACTATCATCTGCACTGCTCTGGCACAGCGTCTGGCTCATCACATTGATTCAATGGCTGGTTGCTACTGCAAGGGAGTTATTACAAAATATAATTTTTATTAGGAGGGAATATTTAAATAATAATAAATGTCAACTAAAACCAAAAAGAATTGCCAAAATATTATATTTAATTTCTGACTATGATGAGAGTTGTGAGTGCAAGAAGGGGCACTGTAGTTTCAAAAGCAAATATCAGAGTGGCAATGACTTCTGCTGGGCCTTGATGGTCAAGGAAGGATGAAACTTACATACTTTTTGTATTTTATGATCACAGGAAATGTTTGTGATCATTGCACATATTTTTGCAATCCCAGAAAGAAGAAGAGGTTGGAAAAGATCAAGTTTAGTATCTGTGTCGAAGACAAGCGAAAACTTTGCCTTTGTCTTTTGAAGGTTTGTTGAAAATTACTGACAAGAAACAGGTCAATGAGAGAAAAGGCACACAACCCTAACTGATCATAGTTTCACATGACACATGAGGCTTTAGAATGAAGACACAAAAATGTACAGGAATTTGTCTATTTTTGTGATTAGGTTCAAAAAAGTCAGGACAGCTGTGTAAAAATATGATCAGACAATATATATCAACAGACTGAGTAGGGAAACCCAGTAAGGCCTGTCTGCTGTATGTTTCTTAACCTCTCCTTGAGCATGTTTTTCTTTTATGTATGGGACAGGACTCTCCCTGGACTGGGGCTGGGGATATAGCTAAGGTACCAGAACCAGAAACATGAGCCAAACACTCACGTGGGTTAAAGTTGTCTTTTATTATCAAGATTCAGAATCCCAGGAAGACAGGAAGATCCTTCTCAAAGCCTGCCTGCCTTTGAGAGTTCCACAGAGTTCTCTCTCCAATAGTTACTACCTTTAGCTACATACACCATCCAGTCCTCTAATCTCTAGCTGAAGGAATGGTTGTTATATTCCCAAGCTGTACTTCTGGTGTTTATTCTTTAGCCCAGGGTCATGATGGCCTTGAAGGTGTGGGAATCAGGGGAGGACTAGCTGACCTGACTGATTGGTAACCAGTTAGAACATTAAGTAACTTTTACATCTACGGGGAGACAATGAGTCTACTTTACCTCTTGCTTTCCCTGCTCTTGCTTATTGATCTCATATCTGAGATTTGTTTTAGATTCGTAAGGCAATTTCTAGGGGATTGCCATGATATTTGTAAATGGTCATGGTGCTAATGGGTGTGATTTTTACTGTATTAAAAAGAGTAGTTTATTTAGGGACATTGTTACCTCAACTGTGTGCATGTCCCAAAGACCCTCTTTTGTAGATAAAACATTTGGACAGTTCTTGGGGTCCCCTTGACATGTCATCAGTTCTTTCTTGGAAGCCCCGTCCCTAGGGTCCTAATTGGGCTATTCCCAAAACAGCCCAAGTCAATATAATGTATGACCACATCTGTCTATCCATGTCAGAAAGTCCGTGGGACATTGATTAGCTTCTAACTCAAGACAACCCACTTGTAAAGTCTTGATTGGCCTCATTCCCATGACAACTCAGGCCCACCTGAGTCAAGCCAGTTTAAAAATAGCCAAAATAACCTAACTGTATTCATCACCAGTCCTGCTCATGTCTAACTAACTGCCTAAGCTAACATTTCTCTGTCTGGTTTGCAAAGCCCAATTCTTTGGAAAATGGACCGCTGACAATTCTGACTGCTTCCTGCTGATACTGGGTGGTGTGAGTTGTGAGTTCTGCAATCAGATTTCTGTCAGGGCGGGAGTAGATGTCTGTCCAGAAGGCTGCAGCAGATGAGGCACAGTTACTCATGCATGTGGTTGTTTTCATACAGTTGGACATCTGGCTTTGTTGTAGATGTTGATAACCTTGTGGTGACTAGCATCTGCAAGAAGATAGCCTCTAAGTGGGAAGAAATAAATCTTGTTATGTGGTTGTAAATACAGGGTCTGAAAATTAGAATTGGTCAATGTCTGGCACTCCTCCCCTGACCACCTTCTAGTAAAAATGGAAGAGAAGAAATCAAGTCCTGGAATACAATGTAAATCAAAGGAAGCCATTTGCTAACAATATGCCCAGCTACCATAAGAGCTAGACACAGTAGTGTCAGTTAGGAAAGAAAAGCAGCTGGTGTTTTCAAAAGTAACAAGAACTTCCACCCTTTTTTTTATCTTCAGCTTCAAAAGTGTAACTGACCTTGGCTCTTCTGCTGAGTGCTGGTACCTTATCTTGAGGACACCCATAACTTAGCAACCTCAGTTTTTAGCAGGCAAAAAGATAGAGTTTAACAAACTTTGTATTTTAACTCTATAGTGGCAGACTGACCCTTTGAGTTTGGAACTTTTGAAGTATTTACACATTAGTTTAAACATGTGCACAAGAATAGAAATCCAAGAGACTTCAAATATAATTCTTATAAACTGAGGACAGAAAACTTTGTTTTAATGAAAAAAAAAAAACGCTCCTTTCATTATATCTAACTTAATCATGTACAAAACTCTCTTTCACGAATCTTGACAACTTACACAAACCATCTTTCACTGTGCTTAAGCCCTCTGTTTTTGTCCTAAATTTTCTTTCATAGACTTCCAGTTACTTTAGGACAAGAAGTTTTACACAAGGTTTCCTCCCACACAAAATTATTCTCTTTCCTTTTATTCTTGCTTATCAAAAATACATTTTCATAGCTATGCCTTTGTACACATCTCTCTCTCCTCCTACATACTAACCCCTTCTATTTTAGCTCCAAGCCTAGGAAAAGTGAAAAATAAGTTGTATATAAAGTCTCAGTAAAGCTTCTCCAAGAGTCTGAGAAGGGAAGCCTGTGAAGTTAAAGGAGCTAAGTATTTAACTTAACTTTGAGATTTCATTTAAATAGTTGGGTTGGACAATTGGACTTGATTTCTGAGTGGGCAGAGTAGCTGTGGAATACACAGGGGGATAGGAGAGGAAACGCAGGTTCTAAAAATTCAGGGAGCACAGAAGAAGGAACCTTGGTGTTATTAAAATCCATTTGCTTACCCATAGCGGAGAGAGTGTTACCCGAGGGTCAGCCGTCCCTGTATGACAAAGTTGAGCTTGTTTGGAGGTTGGGATCTGTCTGTCATACTGAAGTAGTCTTAGAGGATCTGTGGATGCGGAGGACGCTGGAGCAGGGGGGCACTGCCAACTCCAGGCGTGAGCACCACTCCCTGGTGCATTTCTTTGTAGAGACCCAGCTGGCTGCAGAGGAAGCAGGGTTTGGCCCCCAGAGTAGGACACATTCTTGACATCTTCTTGCCTGAGTCTCAAGGGCAACTCTGCCTCTGAAAGATTTCTACCATAGTGTTAGCCACCATTTGAAAAGGTCATCTTAACTTGAAGGCCAGGTTTGGAATTCTGCTTGTGGAGTCTGAGATGCCTTTACAAGCTTTTGGAGTTTATTCCAAATATCAGGGGCTAAATGGGAGATGAAATATGCTGCCAGGATAGATTGTTCCTCCCTAACGTCAAGATCTAAATTGGGAAGGAGTGAATTTAAAGAGACACCTTCTCTGGAAAATGATGACAGTGAGAGCAGGCAGAATGTAGATCAGAAAGTCTACCAAGCTTAAAACCTAAGCAGGGCATAAAGTAAAAAGGCCTTGAAACACACCTCTTCCTAGCTAACTACCTGGCTTAACTGAGTTTCTTGATGGATTTTAGTTAAGTATACTACCTTTGGGCCCACCCCCCTCAGGTAAGGAGGGATTGGCTCCTTCAACTCCCCTTCTGGAGCTGACAGGACCACAGAAACATTAGCCATACAAACCTCATCCAATTCACTTACCAGCTTACAGCAATCATCCTCACCCTGAACAATAAACTTTTTCCCCTCAAATGGCTGAATTTTCCCTCTCTGTTCTCTGAACCATGAAAAGATTCCCTTCTTTTCTTGCATCTGTATTATAAAGACATAAAAAGCTGTACATATAAAATTTCATCTCATTTTCCTGATCATTGACAGAAAAATTCAAGCTGTAGAATAGTATAATTTGAGTTCAATGGCCATCTTTCCTTGGAGCATAAAATATACATAGGCCAAACAATGTTATAATAGAATGTTAATTTCCTTTTAGTCAGAGGGTAATATCTATAAGTAGCCCAATCAGACAGGATTCACCCCAACAGGCTTTCCTTCAGTTGTATACACACAGAAACAGAGACAAATGCCACACAGACAAACAGGGATAGATACCTGGTGTGTACATAGACAGAGACAGAAGCAGAAAGTGCACTTGTAATCAGAGAGTGTACCTATAAACAGGTGTGTACACAGAGGGCAGGTGTATACAGAGGTCAGATACCAGGTGTATACAGAAACAGAGGCCAGATACCAGGTGTATACACAGACCAGATAATAGGTGTGTATGCAAGCAGAGACTTAGAGTGTGGAGTGTATGGAAGGAGTATACTTATAACCAAGTGCATGCGCAGGCAAAAACAGTTGGTGCACTTGAAATCAGAGAATGGACTAGGTAGGTATATAAACCGAAACAGGAGTGCACTCATTACCAGACCAAAATGAAGGACAGATTTTTCCTTAAGGACAAGGAATGTCAATCTAACCTGCCAAGTAGTCCTTGAGACAAACATCCCAGTGGCACCTCTGGAGGAGAGTCCGAGTCAAGTTTCTCAAGGCCCCTATGTCCCAATCACCTGTAGAATTATGGAAAGTAAGGGGAAATGCTGTTATTTACCACAAACCTCCAGGCACTCCCTCCACATTGCACTCCAGGTGTGTGACCAGGGTACCAGAACCAGGAGCATGAGCCAAACACTCATGTGGGTTAAAGTTGTCCTTTATGATCAAGATTCAGAGCCCCCATCACTTCTTGGCCTTTTGGCTAAGATCAAGAGAAGATTCAGAATCCTGGGTGGTGCCTGTAGCTCAGTGGATAGGGAGCTAGCTACATACACCGAGGCTGGCAGATTCAAACCTGGTCAGGGCCAGCTAAAACAACAGTGACAACTGAAACAACAAAATAGCCAGGCATTGTGGCAGATGCCCGAGTCCCAGCTACTTGGGAGGCTGAGGCAAGAGTTTGAGATTGCTGTGAGCTGTGAGGCCACAGCACTCTGCCCAGGGTGACAGCTTGAGACTCTGTCTCAAAAAAAAAAAAAAAAGATTCAAATCAAAAGAAGACAGAGAAATTCTTCTCAAATATTGTCAGCCTTTGAGAGAGTGTCATAGAGTTCTTATACTCTCTCAAATAGCTACTATCTTTAGCTACATAAACCATCCAATCCTCTAATCTCTAGTTGAAGGACTCAGTGTTTATTACTTTCTCAAGTTGTACATCTATCCGGTGTTTATTCTTCAGCCCAGGGTCATGATGGCCTACACGGTGACAGAACCAGGGGAGGACTGGCTTAGGGACTGACTTAACCCCATTAGAATATTAAGTAACTTTTACAAAGAATGGGGATTGGGTGGGTTAAGCCTGTTTCTCCTCTTGTGGGCGAGTCTCATGGCCTATGGTCAAACAAGATAAGTCAGATAATTTATTTTATGGAAACTTTTTACACAAGAAGATTAGAAAAAAAAGGTAGACTGATATTTTCAAGTGTATGACTTACTTTGAGGATAAGAAGAGTCCTGTTTTTTATGGCCAACCTTAAAAAAGAGTGAGATTCTAGTTTCTAAGACTTACCTTCAGAAAAAGTGGGAGTAAGAGATAAGAGGTCAAAGAAAGGTTTAAAAAAGTTTGGTTTTAAAACTATTAAAAAGTAATGCTTTTATTTTAGGGTATTGTTTTCTGAGTCGCAGCACCGTAAACCATGGGTTACCTGTGTGAACATTTGTGCACTTTCCATGCATTGTCAGGAAGATGATGTGATTAGAATTATTATAATTGCAACATGTATATGTATATGTGTGTATGTGTAAATATATAAACTGGTATATACACCACCCAAATATTTGTAAATATCTATTCTAGTTTTCTGCACTGTTGATGCAGACAATTATCATCTCAGAGCCCACATTATTAGCACTGCTGAACTCATCAGCCTACTTGGTGAGATTCTCATGGTTACTGTGTCTGGGAGTGCTCCAAAGAATGACCCAAATCTTTAACAAGAGAGATTGATGCAACACAGTCTCCAACAAGCCATCTTGAAGTCTCCTGAGAGAGCTTCACCATAACCTCTAACTGAGATGATGTCTCTGGTGATATTGACAATTGCCCCTAATCAGCTTACCCAGCTGCCAGGACCCAGGTACCAGAGTTGAGCTGCATTCTGTGTGGAGGTATGTGGAGTGGTCCTGTCCAACCACTGTACCCAATTGTGGACTATGACCCACACTGTGCTTCTCAGGAAGGCAGCCCCTCACCACCTTCCTACCAATCAAGGTCATCTGCCAATGAATCCCAGTCTCCAACAGAAGTCACCAGGCATTGTGGCTGAAACGTCACAGATATTACTTAATTCCTCACAGCAGCCTTAGGAAACATGTCAAATCATCCCCATTTTACTCATTTAGAAAACCAAAGTTCAGGAGGAGTTTCTAACACTAGTGGACTGATAAGAGATGAAAGATCACAAACCCTGGTTTGGGCAGCTTACAGCAGCAGGCATAGGCACATACAGCTTTAGTCCCTTCTCACTGTGCCTGTCTCTGTTTCTCTCTCTCTCTCTCTCTCTCTCTCTCTCACACACACACACACACACACACACACACACACACACGCTTGTCTTCTCACACATACACATATTAATGTGTTGCTGGGGAGGAACAGCCTAAGAGGGGAGAGAATAGCTATCACTGCTGCCCCTTCATTGTGCACCTAGGTCAGTTTGGATGGTCCAGAGAGTCTAGAAGAAATCCTCTTTCTCCTTAGCTCATACAAGACAAAGTTACGATTTTTCCCAAGGGACTGTACTAAAGGGGAAAGGAAAAGACCAAACAGTAAGCAAAATAAGACCCTACAAACATCAGAATAGAATGGCTTTTTGTTCCAAGGCTGAATATTACAGTCAGTCCACAAACTTCTATTAGCTTGCAAACATCTCAGCCACACAGACTGTAGGGCTTGGCATGGAGCCAGTCCATGCAAGTTTGGTCCTCAGGCAGAGGTGAGTGAAGATAGCATTACAGTCCAACTTACTGGCGTCTCCTTTTCCTCAGAATCTGTTTCCAATTCTCCCTTCTGGCAGTGCCTGCCTTCCTCCAACGATGCTCTGCACTTTGATGACAGCCCACCTTCCTCTTGTTCAATACCCATGTCTAGTCTTTCATCTGGGCTACCCTTCTCACTGCAGTCCCTGAAGCAGTTCATAAAAATAAGGACAGATACCATGAGCTGTTCTGGCACCCTCCTGCTTGTTCCTGATGTGCTTGCTCTAGTCTCCTTGTCCTGGAGCCAATTTCTCTATTGCTGTTTTTATATGTTCCTCTGACTCTCCTAATATTTATGCTATCCCTTCTCATTTCAACAGCCCCTGCTGTCAAGCTCATCTCTATGCCTGAACACTTCTCACAGTTGTGTCCTATGAGATAAGTAAGACTCCTTTCCCTTCCTGAACCCAGCAGGTGACAACTCCACCTTGCCTCCCAAGTCATACAGAAACATATCAATCTCTCTCTCCCTAAAGGTGCAGACTTATTTCCCCCATTTTTACAAACAGTGCTTCACACACGTCCATACTCCTGAGATGGGACATCATCCCAACCCCACTTATGTGTGCTTGTAGACCTGCATTCTCAGGCAGACATGGCCCCAGATATGCATACATAATCAAGTATCAACCTGTCATAAAAACACCCCATCAACACACTGCATGCACTTCCACCACCCAAACATGTCTATAAAGCACAGGAATCATACCATCACACATGGCATACACAAGGACACAATACAGTGTAGAGAAAACCCTAGAGAGTTATGATGCCCAGAAAGAGGCACAAATCCATACATGTACATATACCTACTAAACAGGTATAGTCACAAAGACAAACACATGAACACATATGTGCACACAAAACAAACACACACCCTGAAAAGGAGAAGCCAGTTGCAACTAACAAACCAATTCAAATTTTGAGAGAAAAAGATTAAAGATACATTTCTAAAATTCTGATTTTTCTCTCTTCCCAAGCCCAGGATGCCTAGATCTGAAAAACATGTCTCTCTCTCTCTCTCTCTCCCTCCCTCTCTCTCTCCCTCTCTCTCTTTATCTCTCTCACATACACGTGCTTATCCTCTCACACATACACATATTAATGTGTTGCTGAGGAGGAACAGCCTCAGAGGGGAAAGAATAGTTATCTCACATACACACTAACAT
>CAUYRH010141010.1:0-13625 GCA_963574655.1 Perodicticus potto
GAGAGGGAGGGAAGGGGAGGGAGAGGGTGGGGGGAGAGAGGATAAAGGGCAGGATCACACCAGTGGTGTATATTTGAATGGTCAGGAGAAAACTTCTAAACACGGATCAAAACTGTTCTCACATAGTAATGAGAAAGTCTCTTGAATGATATTGCAATCAGGTTGATGAAAATATCTCTGATTATATCTGAAGCCCGCACACTGTACCCCATGATTGAATTATTGTACACAGCGATGATTCAATAAAAAAAAAAATGACTCTGTATCCCATAAATATGTACAACTATCACATGTCAACTAAAAATAAAAGAAAAAAAAGTCCCGCTTATTATTCAAGTTTAAGAAGTCCTGGTTTTTTACGCCCTGCCTTTTCAGGGCAGTGTGGTAAAGTGTATGTTCAAGTGATCTCCTGTCAGTGTCTTAGTACTGATTACTTAACATCCAGTCACAGCTTTAGAAAACAGATTGTCAGATGTCAGCCTAACAGATTTGTCCATGAATTACCCTGTGGGATCACCCTGAACTTGAGCTGCACCCACTGAAACAGCCCCCACCCCAACCCCAGTGTGTTCCTACTATCAAAATGTAGAGTAGCCTTGGATTCCCACTATTCTCTTTCTAAACTCCATCCATTCTTCCAGATCTGCCTTCTCCCCAACCTCGCCCAATGTATCGTCTGTGTCATATACTTTATCACTTAGCCCTAAACTGTTCATCAACAGTGATGATGAATTCATTTTTCATCAACCTATATTCCTCTGGTAAGACCCTTGTGAATAGGCACTAGAGAAGCACCAGCCCATAATAATAGTTCCTATTACTTCCTATTACAAAGCATTATTACGAATATACTCTCATTTTATTCAAACATCAATCGATCCTATTAGGCAAACTGGATAGGAATTATTATAGACTTCTTCTATCAAGAAAAAGAAAGTGGTGGCTCACACCTATAATCCCAGCACTTGGGAGGCTGAGATGGGTGCATTGCCTGACCTCACAGGTTTGAGACCAGCCTGAGCAAGAGCAAGACCCTGTCTCAAAAAAATAGCTGGGCATTGTGGCAGGTGCCTGTAGTCCCAGCTACTCGGGAGGCTGAGGCAGGAGAATTGCTTAAGCCCAAGAGTTTGAGGTTGCTGTGAGCTGTGAGGCCACAGTACTCTACCAGGGGTAACAAAATGAGACTCTATCTCAAAAAAAAAAAAAGAAAAAAAAGGAAACTGAGACCCTGGTTGTGACCCCACTAAAAGAACTCACAAACATGCTAGTAAATTCTGCTCTCCACCGAACTCCCTGCTGATCTGGGGATCCATTTGATTCTACATGATTTTCTTTAAAACTGTCCTTTAGAGAAGTGGTGAATATCCTGGTCTAGTAACCTCACTGCCTCGCCTTCACATTACTCACCAAGGTTGTAATTTTATAGTTACTTTGCAATTACAAGCGTGATCTAAATTGGGTGCCTAATAAATATTTGCTAATGAATGCATGTTACTTCTTCCACTACACTTGAAGTTTCATGAGGGTAATGACAAACCTGTTTTGTTCATGATCATATTCCCAGCTCCTAAATAGTGCTTGGCCTTAACAAAATATTTATTGATAAATGAATTAGTCAGTGCCGAAATGCCCTCCTGTGAAAAACACCTGTGATGCCACAAATAGATTACTTTTAAAAATCTACTTTCTGTTAACCTCTCAAACCAAAGCAGTGAACCCAAAATAGCATAAAATTACTTCCAAGAAAATGAACTATTCCCAGTTTCAAATCAGCTCTGATGCTGCTGCTCCTCTCGCATTGACACTCTTTTCAGGCAGCTATTTCAGGTGATGGCATTATCGTCAATGGAATTCAATAAAGCCACTGGCTTTCCCCCCTCAACTTTTATTTTCCATAATCCGTCTTACAGCAGGAGACCATTATCTAGTCAAACAACGTTCAATTTCTTCAGTATTATCGCTTCAAGGAAACATGCAGAGGGTTAGCACAAATGTGTGTGTAGTAAATTTGGTCTTTTAATAGGTTCATTCTTTATTAGATATTTATTTCGGGGAGGCAAAGTCCTAATTAGATTAAGTGGAGAAGCTAAAAAGCTATGGAAACCCACAGAGAGATTCCAGAATTAGATGGATTTGGTTTAGGTGTCCAGTTTTCCTTTTTTTTTTTCTTCAATTAGCTGGAAAAATCCACGCAGGAATCTCAGCCTCCCAGATAAGAGTCTGTGAAATAAAACCCTGCCCGTGTTTTGTGTGAAGAAGTCCCATTTGTCTTTCTCCTCTGCAAAGTTGTTGTGGGGCTAGACTCTAGGAAAAAGCAGCTCCCAGAGCCAGTGGTGAACCCAATTTACTGTGGCAGATGAATATAACAAAGGTGGTGGTCTAGATGTTTGGCCTCAAGGCACAATTCAATTTTCAGCTGTTTCAAAGCTATTATGTCAAAGGCTGTTTGCATAAACATAAAGTTGCCTGGGTAATCTTGGGCAGGCGGGAGTGGAGACGTCTGCCCTCTACTGCCCAAAATGGAAATGGCGGCTGGACTTCCCCCTCAACCCAGAAATTGGAGCTACAAAAAGTCCACTCACTGTTTCCCAAATAATAGGCCATTTCCAGAGCTTTCTAAAACTTTTTTTCCTCAAGCTTCAAAAACAGCAATTATTCAGTTTTTTGTCAAGGGGGAAATGCAGTAGACTGAGGATGTGATGAGTTGATGAATGATATGGGAACATATGAGAAAGCCATTTCCCTTCTTAGAATTTGAAAGATTTCCTTCACCCGCTCAACCACCCACACATATATATTTATATCATCACATTGATATTTAATATGTTTTTTTAACATAGAAGAAACAGACAATGACTCACAGGAAACAAATCAATACATTTCAGAACAGGCTAAAAATGTCACCATGAAAAAGAAATGTTTAATGTTTATGAGAGCAAAAGTGGGGAGATGTCTGCTCAGTTTCATGTAGGAGTTCAGCTATTTTTCCTCTCTTCCTTTGTTCTTTTCTTTAATTAAAAACTGAGCCAAGGCTCAGCTCCTATAGCTCAGGTGGCTAGGTCACCTCCCACATACACCTAGGCTGGTGGGTTCGAACCCAGCCCCAGCCCACCAAACAACAATGACAACTACAACTTAAAAATAGCCAGGCGTTGTGGCGGATGCCACCTGGGAGGCTGAGGCAAGAGAATTACTTAAGCCCAAGAGTTTAAGGTTGCTATGAGCTGTGATGCCATAGCACTCTACTGAGGGCGATAGCTTGAGACTCCGTCTCACAATATAATAATAATAAATTTAAAAAAAAAACTGAGCCAAGCTCTACAGTAAGCACTTTACACATTCAGAGAAACACCAATAACATTTCAATGTCCCTTCCAAATACAGGTAATTTTTTGTTGAAATAGAGCAGGGGACACTTCAGGGGAGAATTTTCCAGGTGGGATGCTACAGTGGAGGGGACCTCAACAAAGGGGAAAGTCAAGTGCACTGAGGTGGAAGATATGATCTAGGGGAGGCTGACATAAACCCAGACCTGCAGAGAGTCAGTCCAGAACCAAACCTGGAATAGAAAACTGCCCATCAAAGGATGTTGATCTTAAATGGCACAGAATTAATCCCCAACTGGGTTTTGTAAACTAAAATTCTTAAATCCAAAGTTGTCCTTTAAATATTTTATGGTGTAAAACTTCCAAACATGGTTTATCACTAGATACAAGATATTCCCTCTGGATATCTAGGTGCCCAATAAAGCTATTACATGAAGACTGGACAATAAAAATGCACATGGGGAATTCACAACCCAGTGCAGTTTATAGTTCAGTGACAGATAAAACAGTCAAGTCATTAACTACAAAATTAAAAAATGAAAGAGATAAAAAGTGGTGTTCATAGGGCATGGTTAATAGGTTATCTACACCAACACAACCTCTATTATGGCAAAATAGTTGTCCATAATAAGAAAACACCTAATATTTATTGGTATCACTCTTTCATGAGATTTTCTCATTGAATCCTGACTACTCTACAAGGTAAGTATATCCAAGGCACACAGCAGATAAGTATCTCATATATGTCAACACTTTTTGGTGCTTCTGAGTTTTCTAATTATCTACGCTAACCATTCTAGAAAACTTAGTCAATGAGTTTAAGTTGAGGATCAATAACATTCATGTTAGGCAGAGCCACTATATTTATTTTTCTAAAGTTTCACAAGCAAAAAAAAGTTAACTGTTTTTAAGTGATGTGGGATAGAGTGCTGTCAGCAGTGGTAGTTATTAGATAAGTGTGCTTTCTGAGGCCAGATGACTTGGATTCAAATCCCAGAGCTACCAATTACTATCTGGGTGACACTGACATCTTACCATACTTAGGTCTCCTTACTTGAAGATAGGGATAATTATAACAATAGTACCTACCCTGTGAGGTTGTTTGGGAAGATTAAAAAAAGTAACCCAGGGTACTCAAAGCATTTAGAACAGCGTCTGGAGCAGAGTAAACACTTGATAAGTACTTCCACCTCCGTATTTTGGATTCATGATGAAAGCACAGATTATGGTCTCCCTAAAGGGGTTCTTGAGAAGACTAAATGAGATAGTATTTGTAAAGTTGTTAGAACAATGCCAGGAACCACATAGGGATATAAGTGTTGAATGAAGTCTCCCTGTGGCCACCCATGACTGAGAAGAAGGGAATTTATCACCCAGGCCTCCACAGTCATCTCTGAGATGAACCAAGCAGGGGTCCCTGTCTGGTTGTGTAGGGCCAAAGGAGCTGGTCTAACTGAAGAATGGTCTTATGTTGCACACATATTTGCGCTTGATAGTTGAGCCTTAGTGTTGGGATTCTGCGAACCACTTCATGTGTGAAAAAAATAAATTATAGAAAGCAAGGGGTCCTTTCATTTCCTCCCATTTTCCCAGCAGTTCACCTCACCCTGCAACACAGAAATAGGAATCCAAGGCTTGAGTAAATTTATGTTTTCTCAGTTGATACCTTAAAGGATAGGAAAGACGAAGAGAACAGTGGTTTGGGACGTGAAATTTGAAATGTGGGAAAATAAATTTCAGCTCCACCCTTTACCTACCTACGTGTGACCCTGATTGAAAGCCTTAAACTTTTTGATCCTGTTTCTCAATAGTAGAATGGAGATAAAAATACTTGCCTCTGTTGGAAGAATGAAATATGATAACATTTAAAGTTTATCTTTTAAAAAAGAAACATAAAAATAATAATAGCCAGTATTTTTTGAGCACTGATCATCTTCAGAGCCTCTGATATCATACTTAGGTCTCAGAACAACCTAGCATAAATGTAGCTATTAGTCCCATTTTATGGATGATTCTTGGGAAAATCAAGTCATTTGCCTCCGTAGTTAGGATTTAAAGTTCAGTCTGCTTGGAGCTAAAACATACTGTTCTATAAGCAGTAGCTCTTATTTCCTTTTGTGTTATCAATTCCTCAGTGATTCAAACCATTAAATATTTCTTTTGTGCTTAATTTATAGAACTAGGGCCTATGAGGAAAACCAAGCGGAATAAGACCTAGTTCTTATCCTCAAGGAGCTTTCAGTTTTATTGTTTAGACTAGAAAAAGGCATCTGATGAGTTAATGCTCCCATTTCTTATCTCCAGATCCTCCCAGATATAAGTACTAAAGTCCTCACACACAATATTGAACTTTCCTCCTCACAATTGACTTTCAAAAACTATATCACTGTTACATGAAGTTTACATTATTCACCAACAGTACATTAGTTAGGAATTCTGAAGACAATCCAATATATTTGGGCTATGATGATGAAAGCATAAATTCACCACTCTGAGCATGTGCTTGGCATAGATATCTATTATTTTTCTCCCTGATAGCTATATATTCTTCTCCAAGTAACAGCATCCCAACAATTGCATCCTCCAAGGTAAATAGTTGGTTCGAGACTAGGCTTGTAACCTAGTCAGAGCCAATGGGGTTTTTCCTGAGACTGATGGGAGAAAGCCATCATGCTTTCCCCTGGGTCTCCTAGGAGTAGGAGGAACTTGCATCTAGATCATTCAGGGACATCACAAAGAGCTCAAAATGAAGCCAGATTGCAAAAGACAGAGCTAAGAAATTAAGAGAAACCATCAGTTGAGCCTTTAGGCCACATCACTCCTGAAGCACACCACCAAAAAGAGACAATTTTTCTCTCTTCCATAGAAATCTCTTCTCTTCTTAAACTACTTTTATTTAGGTATGTGTTACTTTCAGCCAAATCCATCTGGACTGACAGAATGCTCAATAAATGCAAATGTATATTATTAATCGTAGAAGTGAAAATTTACTTTATATATTCGTCTATATTTATCAGCATCTGTGTCACTGGCATATCCCTATGAAATATCTCTCCAGAGTTGAGAATACTTTTGAAAAATAGAATGAGGAAAATTTGCATCAAAAATCACGTATAAAAAAATTAAAAAATCACGTATGAACCAAATAAATTCCACTAAACCTTGAATCCAACAATGCAAAACATAATGTTGACTTCATTGTACAACAGGTATAAATTCTATGTTCATAAGGTCCAAGAACAAGACTCGTGTGTCATTTATGAACCAAAAGTAAGTTAACTTGTTAGTCTCCAAGCAATTAATTTGAGAAAAGCAAAGCCTAAAACCTAAATAAGCTTCTTTTTCAGAATGCAGGCATTATAAATCAACTCAGTATGTTTTTAAGCAGGACAATTACTTGAGAAGTTTATTTGTGTGTTTTTCCTTCCTATATTTCCCTTTCCCTTTTCTCTGTGTTCAGTCATGTGCTAAGCCCTGTGCTTCCTTGTCCAAGGGAAGGTTTGTAGCTGCAAAATACTTTCTTCTCCAGTTTTTGCTTTCAAAAGCCTGCCCTGGTGATACTGGCAACCTGCTGGCCTCTAGATATTTGACTTTAGCCTACACAAAGTCATTTTAAATTAAGTCAGCATTTGACACAAAGAAGATTATTTTTCAAAAAATCTGGATTTCTAGCTTTTCTTAAAAAACCAGAAGATACAGTAACACAGGGCAACATGAGTGACAACTAAGTAGCATCTGCCAGAACTGAGTAGCATCACAAAAGCCCCTGCCAGGCAGCTTTACTCACTTCCGCTCCTACCTGGCCTCTATAGGCACTTGAGTTTGCAACTGGGGCTGAGAACTAAAGGAAATTCCTCTAATAGAAGTAAAAAGAGAAATAAATTTTCTCGAGATTAAGAAGGAGATTCCCAAAGGCTGAGAAAGAAGACAAGAAGGCTTTGAGGTCCGCGAGCAGCAGGGCCCCAAGGGGGTTGACTGGTAGTGTCCCAGAGGATTTCAGCAAGGAACACACTTAACAATGATTTTCTTGTTCCAGTATGGCACAAAAGCAGCAGGACAGAAATCATACCATGTAGACTAGGTTATTGGGTAACTCAGAACCCAAGGCATCTTGATGGCCTACAACCAAGGGCCATCCCAAATCCATTGACTCTGTTGCAAACCCCCTTAGTACTTCTAGAGATGGAGTAATAGAATGGTCCCCAGGACTAAGGTTGAACCTTCTATCCCACCAGGGAAATGGAAGCTTGAGTTGTTTTAAAGGAAAAAAAGTATATTTCTTGAGCATATAAGACTGAGAACAGCTATAATTTTAAAGGGCTCCAATATATCACAAGCATACTCCCTCCCAAAACAAAATTATTTCTTCCTCAATTTTCCTCTTTTTTTTCTTACTTTTGGCTGGATTTCTCAGATGGCCGTTCCTGTTTGTGTTTTCCCTGTGGCAGCTGTGGCCTTGGCCCACGGAAGTCCACATTTTGTAGGGTTATTAGGCTCAGGATGTTTGGAAGTTTCTTTCTGTTGCTCCACAGATGAAGCAAAAGTCCTCACATTCCTCGCATGCTGAATGAAGTCCAGCTAATAGCTTCTTGGCTGACAAAAGAGTACATTTCAGGCAAGTGTGCAGAATGGGGTGACCAGATATGCCTTGTGATCTCTCTAGAATATTGAGAGGAAAAGTATAGCCTTCTCTGGCTACCTGGCAGGCCATGTTTTCACACGGTCATCAACAGTACCAGCTTCAAAGACAGACAAACCATGTTCAAATCCTGGCTCTGCCATTTGTCAGCTTGGCTACCTTCAGTTTCCTCAGAATAATAGTAGTTACCTCACAGATTTATTGAGAGGATTCAATGAGATAGTGCCTATAAAGTGTCTAATTCAATACCTGTTCATAGTAAAAACTCAACTAATAGTTAGCTGTTAAAATAATAATTTTTAATGAAAAACAGCCCAGGCCCCCTGGGAATTCAGAACCTGGATTATGAAACCAGCTAAACTAACATCTGTCCAGTGACTTCATCTATAGAATATCCATTAAAGAAAACACAGGACACGGTACCAGCATGCGGCCATTCCAGACTCTGCTAACTCCAATACAAATATTGATTTACTGCTCACTCCCTGTGGGGGAAAGCCAGAGCTTCCCTATGCTCAATGAAAATGGAAGCCAATACATATAAGCTGTTTAAGAAATAATTCCACAAGGCCGATTGTCAATTTTTCCAAAGAATAGAAAGGAGATAAGCAGAAAGGAAAGATCACCTAAGTGAGGTCAGCCAGTGGAGTAAAATCATCAGGCCAGAGCCATCAAATTGTAAAGCCCAAGGTTTTGTTCAGCATTTTGTTATTCTCTTTTTTGCTATTTTAGTATGTACCCTCCCAACTAGGCACACAATACTTCATGATGCCCTTTTGATGTCCAGGGTCTCAAAGTCAGCTATATTCTCTCTCAGGTAACCTGCTGTACAAGGAAGCCTCCTCACCCCCAGTCAAAACCTGCTAAATGTTCTCTTTGCTTAAGATATTCTTCTTTTTTCTCACTAATCTGATAATTCATTCTAAGGTAGTATGGGTGGATAGATTTCCTCTATTAACACTTATATTGAAATCGAATTTTTTTAAATAAGAGAAAAGGCATACTGATTTTTATTTTAACATGAATAGAACAAAGAAGTCACAAAAGAATGATTATTCAAAAACCCAATGGGGTATACAAATTTATATACCCTTTTTCATAGGAGATCAAGAATGTACAAATGTTTTTCTTTTCTTTGACACAGGAATTTACTCTGTCACCCTAGGCTGGAGTGCAGTGGTGTCATCATAACTCAAGCAACCTCAAATTCCTGGGCTTAAGCAATCCTCCTCCCTCAGCCTCCCAAGTAGATGAGACCACAGTTGTGTGCCACCATGCCTACATAATTTTTCTATATTTGGCAGAAACAGGGTCTCACTCTTGCTCAGGTTGGTCTTGAACTCAAGCAATCCTCTCACCTCGGCCTCCCAGAGTGCTAGGATCATATATATGAGCCACTACACCAGGCCAGAAATGTAGTAAATTCTTTTGAGGGGCAGAAAATTATTAATAGGGAGAACAAATAACAGAAACTAAGTTAAAAATTATTCTTTTTGGAATTCGAATGAGCCCAAGTTGCAGGCATCATCTTTGTGAAAAGTCCATCCAGGTGCCATTGTGTTTCTCAGTCTTCTTTTCTGAGATAGATGCTGAAATTTTGAAGGAGGGAGACAACTGTATTTCTTTTTAAAAGATTTCTTGCTCAGATAAGGAAATTTTAGAGAGAATTCCTTGGGGGAGTGGGGCCATTTGGGGACGGGAAAAAGATAAGGATAGAGGGACCTTGATTATGAGGCAGCCTCTTGCTTGTCCAGACTTTGTGATATCACTTTTTGAACCCCAACATTAACCTATCTGAAACTTCCTTGGACATTTCATACATTAAAAGCTAAGTTAGAGGCTAAGGATCTCATTAAACTGATCTTCCATTTCTGGGAAGAGTTCAGTCCAACTAAACAACTGTGTCTCATTTTAGGAGATGGCATGCTTTGCAGATGGGCTCTTAAAGTTAGGCCCCTATACATGATGCAGGCAACAGATGTTTAATAAAAGTCATTTCTAAGGAAACAGAAGAAAAAAGTTAATATCTGGAGTAGTTTATAAACTAGATTTTCTAGTTTCTGAAGCCTCTTCAGTTTGAGAAGGCAGGCAGTAGCAATCTGACAGATTTTCCTGGATTGAAGTTGGAATCAGGTGTTCCAGTTAAGAAAAGTGGCTCAGAGCAGGCTGAGGAATGTGAGATATGCATAATTTATCAGGCCCAAGAATGACTTGAGCATGAGACTTCAATCTGTCCCCCACAGCCATGCCTGGGGGTAATTGTTTAAAGGCATTTGTTTTATCTGTCTTTCCTTCCCTGTGATTTACAGACTAGTTGATAAATTATCTAAAATGTACCACAAGTTGTACAATGTGACTCTCACCCACTATCTTCATTTTCCTGGAATCTGGGATACAAAGAATCATGTATGTTATTTTAATGAACCAGTATAAATTCTTGGTAACTGCCCATTCATTTTTAAGAACTATCCCTTCTTTTTCTCTTTTAAACCCACCTTGTAACAGTTGCTAGTCAGAGTACATATTCAGGGCAACGTGAATCTATGTTTCCCAGGCTGCAATCTTCAACTTGGCCCAAATAAACTCTCTAGTATATTACTGGACAAAAAGGATCTAGCTTCTTGTCAATGTAGCCAATATGCACAGACAGGGATAAGTCCACTACACTATTTGTCAGAAGGCCAACAATTCTGAAGAACAGCAAGACCAGCTTCTCCATGACTATTCTGTTCTTCCATTTCCAAAATTACAGTTTTATACTTAAAAGTTCAAAGCAAAGACAGCAGTAACCCTTATTTTAAATTATAATCAGCACAAATCAGTGACCTATTACAACATTTGACTTCAAAAGTTAATCTCCTAAATCAATCCACTTTAACTACTCAAGATAGGCATCTTTAGAGTGGGAGCTAAATTACAAAACAATAAGAATGGAGACAGGAGGCAAAAGTCACTTAGGACCTAAACCAACCACACCAGTTGTGTCATGTTGGCTCTAGCCTGACCAACTCCGTCTTATTCTCAATACATGTGCTTTCAGTTATATTAATTTTGTCTCAGTTTTTTCCTCTAGGTCAACACAGTGGGGTTTTTGAGTAGTTCATACATCAACAATCATGAAATACATATATATATAGAGAGAGAGAGAGAGAGAACACTATAGTGATTTCTCCCAAAGTTTACATCAAGTTATCTAGCTTCGGTTTGTAAGGCTTTAAGAAAAGCAGTTTTAATTTCCAGAGTCAAATCTGCATTTTCACCAGACTCCGAATACTAGTATTACCAAGCTTTGGGGGTTATTAGGCCCACATGAAAAATTACTAAGAATTGGTATGGAGTGGAGAGCCCTGGAATTATGATTATAAACTGTAAGGTGCTCCATAAACATGACAAGGCATGAGAGAGCCATTGTTTCAAACCCCAAGATGGGATGCTCCTCAGTTTGTGTAGGTGAAGCCTCCCACTTGCTTCTTCCACCCTGTATCCCTCAGCTGGGCTGAGCCTTCAGCTTACAGAAGCTACAAAGACAACACATGGAACCTAAACACTGATCTCCTGCAGAAAGAATACACAGTGCACAGAAAATGCCACTTGTAAAGCCAGCTCTTTCTGGTCTTCTTGTAACATGCAAACTTCTGTGAAAAGATAAAGGAGAATTCCTTTTGAATTAAGACCTAAGCATTTATTTATGGGAACATCTGGAACTTCTTGAGCCCTTAAAATCTAAATAGGATTGCCTAAAAACCTCAGTTCTTCTGGTAGAGGGAAAGCCCTACATCTCCCCAAGAATTCTGTTATTTTCTAGAACTTAATCTCCATCACCCCCCTCTTCCCTTGCTCCCAAGTCCAGGGGATTATCTCTGTTCTCCACTGAAGGGACCCAGAAGTGAAGTTCAGTACTTCCTCAAGTTGCCCCCAGGTATCCAATCAGAAGGCTAATAGTGAAAAGTGAGGATCTTATTGAAGATTTCAGAGAAAAGACTGCACATGCCTTCCAGCAAAATACATTACAAACCCCATTAAATGACCTCTATTGCCAGACCCACTGGATAAAACCATGCTACCCATGATCACATACAGCTCATAGCCAATGCCCTAACATTGGTTATCTTCATCTTGTTTGTGGCAGTTGTGCTATTTGTGAACTTAAAACCCTAAGCCTCCTAAGAGACTTCATAAACTAGAAAGAATGAAAGAAAAATGGCACGTGTCAAGTGTTTAAAGTTGAATATTTTTCTTTCTGTCCTCACCTCCCTTCCCCTTTCTCCTTCTTGTCTCCCTTTTTCTCTGTTCCTTCTTCTATATCCCCTTGACTTCCTCCCTTCTCCTCCCATTGCTAATTACCACCTACTAACCTGGATGCCCTGATCTCTCTTCTAGAATTATACAGAGCTGCTGGTGCCTTGGTCAGGCAGTGTGGCCCCCAACCAGGCCACAGAAACTCCTTGCAGATTGCTGGTTTGGCCAGCCACCTGCCAGGAAGGCCAGGACTGGGGAGGGGCTGCCCACATACTGGACCTGGAGTTGAGACAGCTTCAGGCAGGCCTCTAGACTCCCCTGAAGCCAAGCAGTTCCTTAGCCCAGGGGAGAGCAATGTGTCTGCTTCTTTTGTGGGTGCCCCAGGGATTTTAAAAGGGCTGCCATGAATACAATTAAACTCCAGCAAGGTTCATCCAGGTGGACCTTTGGAACAGTAAAGGGGCTGCTCCAGGGAAGTTTGGGGGATATTCCTGGTAAATAAAACTAAATGGAAACCAAAGTTGAAGAAAAGGGTAAAATTTACAAAAGATTTATGAAACTCTTAACTTATGTTCAAATTGATTAAAATTAAATAGGTATGTGTATAATGTTTTAGTAGAATTAGTTTTAATATTAACATTAATAACATACGACTACAAAGGTAAAACTGTGTTCTCTCTTTTGAACAAAATTTTCATGTTATACTAATAGAGATAATAAAAAAAGTTGTTTACCTTTTGAGTAAATGTCAATAAATAAAAATAAAAAAGGAAAGAGAAAGACAAATTCAGTTTGCCTTAAATTGTCTTTGTTTGGGTTTACTCTTTCTATCAAAGAGTAAAGATCTTTGACTTTTAAAATCTTTTGTCATTTTGGCTAAATATTATTATTTATAGTGTTTTTAAACCTTTTAAAATTTGATAAACTTTCCAAAATCAAAATTCTAAATTCAGCCTTTTTGACCCAAACAACCTTTTTTAAATAATAGAGCAAAAAGTCCAAAAGAGACACATTCAGCTTTCTTGGCATATAAAATTACAGGAAGCATTGTCAAATATGAAGCTGAATATAGTATTTAACTTTCTTTGGGTTATATTTATATGAATGCGCTATCAATGTGTGTTGCAACATTGTATAAGGTTCCTAAAATTCTGATATGTCTTAGTAAATTTGATCAGTAATAATTATGGTTATTACTTTAAATTGTTGTATGTACAAAAAAAAAAACAAATTTTACATGTCAATTTTATCTTTAACCATGGCTATTCTAAGATTTCTTTCTTTTTTTTTTTTTTTTGAGACAGAGCCTCAAGCTGTCACCCTGGATAGAGTGCTGTGGCATCACAGCTCACAGCAACCTCCAATTCCTGGGCTCAAGCAAGTCTCTTGCCTCCACCTCCCAAGTAGCTGGGACTACAGGC
>CAUYRH010141013.1:0-18124 GCA_963574655.1 Perodicticus potto
GTGATGCACTGAATGCCATTGAAAACCATTGGTTTGGTTTAGATTTCATCTAAACATATCAGCAAACCCAAATCATAGAAGAGTTGAGTAAGATTAGACTGTCCAAATAAAAACTAACAATCTATTGAATAAAATATACAAAAAAAAATAAAATAAAATCATTCTTGCGTTCCGTTAATGCCAGTATTCAGATCTGAGGCACCTGTTGGCAAACTGCACCCCCTCAGCACATTCTGGGGGTGGAGAGTGTGCATGCGTCAGCCCAAGCCACCCTCCAGAAGGAAAAGGGGCAGACACACAGGACAGTTCCAACAAGACCTTCAGCACTTATTGATAGAACAGGATGGAGAAGCACTAAGGTCACACTCCCGCCTGGGAGGCAGGAAAGCTGAGGTACCTGAATTGTGAAAAGCTACACAGGAAAAGCGAGGCTGAGTCTTCCTTCCACCTGTCGCCTGGATAATTTAGTGGATTCCACATTAACATTACCAAGGCTCAGGCCGCACGAAGGTAAAACAGCAAGGTGAATTATTGGAGTTCTGAGGAAGTTTTAAGAATATGAACACTTAGAAGGAGAAAAAAGAAGAATTGAGACGTAGGAGAGACATTAGTACCTGCAGCTTAATAAATTACATAATTATATCCATTTCTGCCCCACCCAGCAGAACGAGCGCTGTCCACCATAGGTGCATTTATCCAGAGGTGGGGACGATCACCAGATGTAAGTGATAAACAACCAATAAAACACTGCTCTGCATGGCTTCTCAGTAAAAACACAACGTGGCATTATTAGTGGACGGTGTATTAATCATTATTTAAAATATTCTATATTCTATGATATAGGAGACTGTCCCTCTATACCACTGGCCTATTCTTAGAGATGGCAAGTGACTCCCCAGAGCTCGCCTCTCAGATGCAAACCAACCAGTCCAAAACCTAAGTGCAAACTCCCATTTTATCTAACTCCCACGCCTCAAACTAATATTTCCCCTGCCCTAAATCACCCCAGGTCAGGTACTGCACAACTGAAGACCATTCTTGTGCCTCAGAGTCTGCTGAAATTGGATGAACTTGCCTACCCTGCCTTGCACATTCTCTCCCAAAGAAACCATCATAAAGACCAGGGGCTCTGATTTCTCCTTCCTTCCTGCCTTCTGACTAATCCAGAAGCTTCCCCATGTGGCATCCTCCTTCCTTCAAGAGCACTATGTAATAAAACTTTTCTACAGGCCGGGTGCAGTGGCTGTGCTGTGGCTCATGCTTGTAATCCCAACACCATGGGAGGTCAAGGTGGGAGGATCCCTTGAGCTCAGGAGTTCAAGACCAGCCTGAAAAAGAGTGAGACGCCCTTCTCTGCTAAAAATAGAAAAACTAGCTGGGCATGGTGGTAGGTGCCTGTGGTCCCAGCTACTCGGGAGGCTGAGGCAGGAAGATCGCGTGAGTCCAGGAGTTTGAGGTTGCTGTGAGCTGTGATGATGCCAACAGCATGATACAGAGGTCGACAGAGTGAGACTCTGTCTAAAAATAAACAACTTCTCTCGAGGGCTTTGACCTCCTCCTGCCATCACTCAGTCACCTCTGAAAATCCTGGACATTATCAAAGCAAGATAGGACACACGGGCTGGCTGTGCCTGATAAATGAGGATAAAATTTTAATTTATTAATTAGCTGGAATGTCTAGTGCCAGGGACTGTCTTTAAAATGCTCTGCACATGAATCTAATCTTAACGGGGTCCATCAGTATTTCTGCTAGGCCCCAGAGCAACAGCAAATCGAAACACACAGAAAGACCCGAGGAGAACTGACCTGGCTCCCATGACTCTCAGCTGGTTCAGCGAACGTTGAACTTGGCCTCGAGGCGCTTGCTTCATGTTCACTGGTTAGCAGCAGTGAGGATGTTAAACATAATTTCAAAGATATCTCAAGTGAATATGGGGGGAAAAGGTATGTTACAGCCAGTGTCTAAACAAGAGATGCAGAAGGGACACAGTCCATGAAGGACAGACCCTCTGGGCAAGAGTCCTCAAAGACGTGCTCGCCTCAGGCAGCCCAGGCACGTGGGAACATGACGACGGCAGAGATGGGCCCAGAAGAGCAGAAACTTCTCAAGTTCAAACATTCATTGCGACTCAACCCGACTGGAGAGGGATCTGTCATCCTAACAGGTCTCTAGTTATCGTAACATTTAATACGTACATATGCGAACGCCCGCCTCAAAGCACAGAATTCATCTGCTAACAAAAAACTTATGGTCTTAAAAGGTTTTCGTAGCTGTGGACGGTCCCCAATAATCCTCATCTCCCCGGAACTCGTGCCCCAGTATGTGGTGGCTTCCCGTGAGTGGCACATGAGATAAGATGCCACTTCTGAGATTAGGTTACGAAGGACCATGCTGCTATCTTGCTCATTCTCTCCATCTCCCCCAGGCTCGGCGTGGCTTTGGGCTCTAATGAAGCAAACTGCCACGTTGTAGGCTCGTGTGGCACGGACAGAGGGGCGCCTCGGCCCACAGCCAACAAGGCACTCAGTCCTGCCAACGTGAATACAGTTGAAGCAGACCCCTCTCCAGTCGGGCCTTGAGCTGACCGCAGCCCATGAGAGACGTGGGGCCAATAGACCCAGCTAAGCCTCACGTGGATTTGCGGCACATCAAAACCCTGTGATAATAAATGTTATTGTAAGTCCCTAAGTTTGGGGACAATTTGTTATGAAGAGATAGATACCTAATAACCCAATCAAATAAAGAGATAATACAAATTGAAAATTTATGCAAAAATATTGAAATGATTTAGGTTATAATAATTACAAAATACATATTCTCAGTTCTTTTTCAGTATCTTTAGAGGCTTCAGCTAATCATATTTCCCTCTATATTGGGAATTGGTAAACCTTTTTTTTTGATACAGAGTCTCACTCTGTCGCCTTGGGTGTGTTGTGGCTTCACAGCTCACAGCAACTTCAAATGTATGGGCTCAAAGGATCCTCCTACCTCAGCCTCCCCAGTAACTGGGATTACAGGCACCTGCCACGATGCCGGGATAGTTTTTCTATTGTAGTAGAGATGGGGTCTTACTCTTGCTCAGGCTGGTCTTGAATTCCTGAGCTCAAGCAGTCCACCCTCCTCAGCCTCCCAGAGTACTAGGATTACAGGTGTTAACCACTGCATATGGCCAGTAAATATTATTTTAAGCTACTAACTTTTCGGATAACTTGGTATGATGAGATAAATACCTAATAGCCCAATCAAATAAGGAGATAATACAAATTGAAAATGTAGGCTCAGTGCCTGTAGCTCAGTGAGTAGGGTGCCGGCCACATACACGGAAGCTGGCAGGTTCGAGTCCGGTCTGGGCCTGCTAAACAACAATGACAACTGCAACCAAGAAATAGCCAAGCGTTGTGGTGGGCGCCTATAGTTCCAACTCAGGAGGCTGAGGCAAGAGAATCGCTTAAGCCCAAGAGTTTGAGGTTGCTGTGAGCTGTGACACCGCAACACTCTATGGAGGGTGACATAGTGAAACTCTGTCTCAAAAAAAAGAAAAAGAAAAAGAAAAATGTATGCAAACAAACATGAAATGCTTTTAAGTTAGTTCAAACTCTTGGGCTCAAGAGATTCTCTTGTCTCAGCCTCCCCAGTAGCTGGGACTATAGGTGCCCACCATCACACCCGGCTAGTTTTTCTAATTTTAGTAGGGACAGGGTCTCACTGTTGCTTAGGCTGGTCTTGAACTTCTGAGCTCAAGAAATCCTCCTGCCTCAGCGTCCCAGAGTGCTGGGATTACAGGCATGAGCCAACACACCTGGTCAGAAATTAGTATACTTTCAATGAAATATTTGTCAATGGCTAAAAAGAGAAAAACCCTGACTACAACACTGACTGACAAATAATTAAGCGCAATAATAAAAATAATAATAATAAACTATCAGCATTTGTTTTGAATAGGTCAGCAGAAACACTCCAGCATCAAAACACTGCAGGTCGATTTAAATATTGAATGATAGGAGAGATTCCGCAGGAAACATTTACATTTCTGAAATACTGCACAATTCAAATATGAACTACAAAAAAGGGTCCCCAAAGGCACCTTAGAAGAAGGCTTCATAAAGCAGGATTGTGCTTTATCTTCACCTGTTATATTTGCTGAATAGATTTGTGAGGAATATTTATTAAATGTAAATGCTCAAAGAAAGTGTATTATACGAATGGGGTATTTTTTTTATTAAGACCTAGCAGCCTTGAGAGAGCACCACATTATAACACCATGGAACTTGCACACTGTTTGTCATATTAAAGAAGTCATATATCATATACTGTTAAAACACTGTGTACCTCAAGGGAGCTCACATTCCATCAGTTTTACAGATGTGGAACTTTATAGGTAGAGAACTCACTGTGAGCTACACAAACTTACTGTGGAAGATGTTAGACTCTTCAAAGGAATATTATTTTTTCTACAATGCCTATTTCTATTCTTCCTGCTGCGCTCAGGAAGAATGAATGAGACGAACAGATGTCACTTTCCCTGTCTTCCTTTTTATCAGCTACGTTTTATTACCTGTTCATTAATTCTACAGACAATTATTGCCCATCTACTACACGTGACAGAGGAAATGAGCATGTGCAGGCCTGATTCCACACCCCGGACTTCACCACTACACAATAGACATGTGGGGAAAAGATCAGATAAAATGGCTTTAAAAAAGAAAAATAGGCTCATGCCTGTAATCCCAGAATCCTGGGAGTCCAAGGTGCGAGGACTGCTTGAGCTCACGAGTTCAAGACCAGCCTGAGCAAGACTGAGACTCTGTCTCTACTAAAAATAGAAAAACTAGCCAGGTGTGGTTGTGAGAGCCTGTCGTCCGAGCTACTGGAGAGGCTGAAGTAGGAGAATCCCTTAAGCCCAGGAGTTTGAGGTTGCTGTGAGTTATGATGACACCACGGCACTCTACCCTGGGTGACAGGCTCTGTCTCAGATAAATAAATATAAAAAATAAAAATAAAATATAGAAGAAATTGTGAGACACTAATTTAAAAACAACAACTATTTTATCTGTAAAATGTGATTAGAGCCTTTGGAGGAGAATGGTGAACCGCCACGAAAGTTTAGACACACAGGGTGTCTTCTGGCTGAAAATGTATGGTCTGATGGAATGGGCTATAATTAAAAAGGGTTTTGGAAGATTCCAGACCAGAGGACTCAGTCCCTGTTCACATCCTCACCTATCACCCACCATTCCCCCAGTCACACCGGCATTACCTGGGACAAAAGGCACAAGGTAAGGGCCAGGTACCGTGGTTCACTCCTGTAATCCCAGCACTTGGGAGGCTGAGGTGGATGGATTGCCTGAGCTCACAGGTTCGAGACCAGCCTGAGCCAGAGCAAGACCCCCGTCTCTAAAAATAGCTGGGCGTTGTGGTGAGTGCCTGTAGTCCCAGCTACTCAGGAGACTGAGACAAGAGAAATGCTAGAGCCCAGAAGTCTGAGGTTGTTGTGAGCTATGACACCATGGTACTCTGCCAGGGGTGACAAAGTGAGACTCTGTCTCAAAAAAAAAGGCATAAGGTAAAGAGTCTGAATTAGAAGAACGGGAGTTAAAAAAGAAAGAGAGTAAAGGAGCAAATTAGAGTTATATTATAGAGTAGAAAAATCAACAGGGATTGACAAGATGAAGCTCACTTTTTTCAATTTAGCACCCAGAAGAACTTTAATGCTTGAAAAATATAACAAAATTAATGGGAAAGATGAGGAATCCCATTTTGTCCTTACTTGTTTTGAAGTTTTGAAAGCAAAACTAGGTAGATGTGTCCTGTAACTGGAAGTGGCAGTCAAAAGATTAGGACAATGTGAGCCAGAAATATTGTTAGCACAGTGATCACAGAGAAAAACGTTATTGTGGATAAAGGAAACTAGGCTGTGCAACAAGGGTGAGGTCACATCTTTGGGGAAGGGCGAGATTTAGGGACCCTCTAAGAAGATAAGAATCAATGAAGAGAAAAAGGAGGAAGAGTCTGAGGGTTAAGAAGAAAGGCACAGTCATCTATGTCAAATCTACACGCAAGTGGGGAAAAAATGATGCCTTAAAAGAAGTCCCTGAACTTGACAAATGCATGGAATACATAACCCTATTTCAGAAGTTAGTATCACTACACCACCATACTATGTTTTACTTGGATATTTTAAGCATCTGAATTTTTTTCATTGGAAAACATCCTAACAGCTTATTCACCTAAAAAATATAAAGGATGAAATAAGACAGAGATGAAATACAAGAGCTTAAAGTTTATTTCTTCCCTTCTAAGGAAACCACTTCCTATAAAACATTACACACACATACGCATACACACACCCACAGGGAGTTTTCATGAAATCTGAACATGGCACATGTTGCTTCAGAGCTAATACAGAGGACTTTGGTTCAGAGTAACACGGAATAAGCTCACACCGTCCATCTCCCCCACTGATCACAAGCAATCAAAGGAGATTCTAAAAGGAAAAATAAAACAAGGAGGATTGTAGGAAAAAGTCAAAACTCAGAGAACAATCACATGGCAGTTAGTTCCCTGAATTTGTTGTTGTTGTTGTTCTTTTATACCTAGAATCTCCTAGGATAGCAACGGTCCAAACCTTCTTGGGGTGAGGGGGAGGTTGCTTCAAAGCAAAGCCCCTGAGTCCCCCAGGGTCATCTAAAATGAGCCCTTGGAACAGGATAAGCCCGTGGAATCCCTGCCACAAACACTTATTTCAAAACACAGATGAGGTATCTCAGAGTCAAAAAGTGGAATGGTGGCCTCTAGGGGCAGGGAATGGGGGGAAGGGAGGTGTCGTACTCTGGGTAAAGAGTTTCTGTTTTTCGAGATGAAAAATAGGGATTTGTTGTATAGTGTGGAAATATTTAACACTTATACACTGTACACTAAAAAATGGTAAAGACGGTAATTTTTTTTTTTTTTTTGGAGAGCGAGTCTCATTCTGTTGTCCAGGCTAGGGTGCTGTGGTGTCAGCCTAGCTCACAGCAACCTCAAACTCCTGAGCTCAAGAGATTCTCCTGCCTCAGCCACCCAGAGTGCTGAGATTACAGGCGTGAGCCACTGCGCCCAGCTTAAGATAACAAATTTTGTCTTTATCACAATAGAAAAAAGAACTGTATGAGGTTCATTGCAGCCTTTTTCATAATACCCCCAAAAGTGGAAATAAGGGAAACTACAGATTTTAAAAACTGTGATTTGCTCGGGCAATGGGATACTACTCAATAATAAGAAGGAACATACTGCTGATACACAAAATACCATAGATAAACATAAATATGACTACCGTCGTATCTTGTGAAATGTCTGTTTCTTGTCCGTTTTGAAATTAGGTTGTCTTTTTAATGTTGATTTTCAGGAGTTCTTTACGTGTGTATGTGCTGGCTATGGGTTCTTTCCCAATGTACTTGCCATGAATATTCACCCATGATGGTGAATATATCAGAACTATATTCTTTAAAAACATTTTGGATGAAGAATCCATTCCCTAAATCAAACTTAGCCCTTCTATACAAAGTGCTATAATGGGAAACTAAGCTATGAAGCTAGAAATCTGAACAATGTTTGCAGCAGGAGGGCTGACTGGAAAGAAGCAATATAGATCTTTCTGGGGCAATGGAAATAGTCTATCTTGATTGGGATACAAAGGATTATACATTTGTCAAAACTCACTGAAAACACACACTTAAAATCTGGGCATTTTTGTGACTGTGAATGAAACCTGTTACCAAAGAAAGCAAACACATTATGGAAAGAGAGATCTAATAATCCGAAAACTATCAAAATATGTGTATAGAATGGCCAGACACAGTGGCTCACACCTGTAATCCTGGCACCCTGAGAGGCCAAGGCAGGTAGGTAAATTGCTTGGGCTCAGGAGTTCGAGACCAGTCTGAGCAAGAGTGAGACGCTATCTCTAATAAAAATAAGAAAATTAGCTGGGTATGGTGGCGGGCATCTGTAGTCCCAGCTGCTCAGATGGATGAGATGGGAGGATTGCTTGAGCCCAGGAGTTTGAGGTTGCTGTGAGCTACGACATCAAATAAAAATATTACGGTACAACTCTGACTCTACCAAAAGATGATCAACTTCCATTCATAGTAATAATAAAAAAAACCTTAGGCTCGGTGCCTGTAGCACAGTGGTAACGGGGCTAGCAACATACACCTAAGGGTGGCAGGTTCAAAGCTGGCCCGGGCCAGCTAAACAACTGCAATAAAAAAATACCTGGGTGTTGTGGCGGGTGCCTGTAGTCCCAGCTACTCGGGAGGCTAAGGCAAGAGAATCTCTTAAGCCCAAGAGTTTGAGGTTGCTATGAGCTGTGACGCGACGGCATTCCACCCAGGAGGAGGGTGACACAGTGAGACTCTGTCTCAAAAACAAAAACCTTATAAATGTATCTCATAGCTACATTCTACATAGTTACAAACCATGTAGGCCCAGCCCACACAGGCCCCCTAAAGATGAATGCTCTACTAAAACACAGCTCAAAATAGTATCACTATCAAGGTCCAATCTTTTACTTCTAAATACATATTTAATAGTGTTTCAAAGAAACAGTACCAAACAGCCAAACATTCCTCTTTTCATTTTTTATTTAAATACAGAGAAAATAATGCTGAAACCATACAATGCCCAAACACAACATATGTCTGGACCAGCTGTTAGGAGAAAATCACACCATTCACTCCTTAAACTGCTTTGTAGGAACATCTTGAAGATTAATGAGATAACAGACCAGACCCCTTTCCGGGCAAACTGCTTGCTCGGGTAATCTGTACGCGTGAAGGTCTGCTAAACCCACCAGGATACTAGAATATGGTTACTAATGCAACAGCAAATGGCAGGCATGAAAATTTATATTCTGATAATCAAGTCTTCAAATATTCGGAATGGCGCTTTCTGAAGCATAATTTATACTTGAAATGCCCTTTAATTCCTTTTTTTTAAAAAAGAAAGCTTTTAATTTGTGAGTTAAACAATAAAGCTCTTAACATTTAAGGGTTTAATCACTGTACCAATTATTTACCCAAAGATAAAGAAAAGATGCAGTCAATGGCTCTTAAGGAGCTCACAATTTAATGAGGAAAACATAAAAATAAATAATTTGAATGCAATGCGACTGAGTTTTTTTGCTCCTACAGAATAAGGGGACAGGGCACCCACTGCAGAATGAGGTGAGAATTTGGAGGGTGGTGTCAGAGAAGGCCTTTGAGGGGCTCCTGGGCAGAAGGATCCTAGAGGAACACAGCAGTGGGTCAAAAGGGAGGGCCTGGCAGCTGGGTGGAGAGTTCAGGCCACAGCAGCCCAGGCAGAGAGAGAGGGGGAGGCCAAGAAGGTTAAAGGGCAGCACTGGGCCCTGCCGTGCCAGGGCAGGGGGCAAAAACGGAGACGCCAGTGGACTGACTGGAAAGAGCCTCCTAGAAGGATCAAACATATGCACTCAGGAAAAGACTGAGACAGACTTGGCAGCCAGCAGCCCAACTGAAGTCACCACCCAAGGAGAACTGCAGGGTGCAAGGAGCAGAAGGCCGCTGCAGCAAGCCTGGTAGCAAACGCAGGAAAAGGAGGGACAGGTGGGGGAGACTTGGGCAGGTGCAGCCGGCATGTAGAAAAGAAAATCCAAAGGAGTAAAGAGCACGAGGGGAGAACTCCCAGGCACAAGTCCGGGGTGACAAAGCTACAGGGCTGCTCGGATTCAAGAATTGGTGGGAGGGAAGGGGAGGGAGAGGGGAAGGGAGGGGGCTGGGTTGGTAGGGGGAGGGTCAGTAGGGGCCCACACCTATGGAGCATATTGCAAGTACAAGTTGGATCTATCAGGGGTAGAACACAAATGTCTTAGTGCTGTAATTGGGTAAGTGAGGTGAAGGCTATGTTGATTAGTAGGATGTAAGTGCTCCGACTTGTACAAATAATCAACACATTGAATCCCATAACGGCATAAATGTGCTCATGATCTATGTACAAATGACTTAATAAAAAGATAATAATAAAATAAGTAAATAAAATGGATTTTAAGATCACTTAAAAAAAAAAAAGAATTGGTGGGGCCTGCGGTGCCCCCAGCAGGAGCAGGTTCTGTGGGATGATGAACAGGACCACTTCAGAGCTGGGGTCTGAGTGAAGCATGGGTCAGGGGGTGAGGGAGGCAGTTTACTGTTATCTGCTCATTGTTTTCTTTTGTGGTTTTGGCTTAGTTTATTTGTTTGGTTTTTTTTTGAGACAGAGTCTCACTCTGTCACCCTGGGTAGAATGCCGTGGCGTCATAGCTCACAGCAACCTCAAACTCCTGGGTTCAAGTGATCCTCCTGCCTCAGCCTCCCAAGCAGCTAGGACTCCAGGTGCCCACCACCACGCCCGGCTACTTTTAGAGACAGCGTCTTGATCTTGCTCAGGCTGGTCTTGAACGCCTGAGCTCAGGCAATTCGCCCACCTCGGCCTTCCAGAGTGCTGGGATTGTAAGAAGTGACAGATTTAAAGGCTGTTAAAAACAGGGGTTTTCTTCTTCCCACAACAAAGAAATCAAGAAACAGAAAGAAGGAAAGGGTTTAGGACTTTTCCTCGGTGAGGCTACGGCTTCCAGAGTTGCCCCTGAGTGTGGTCCCTCCCTGCCTCCCCCTAACACACAAGCTCTGCAACTTCTGCGGAAGGTGCAGTGGCCACCGAGAGAGGAGCCCGGTGCTCTTGACGTCCACGGGCCCCAGCCCTGTGCTGAGAAAAGTTCACTCTGTACCGGGCGGGCAGACATCCTTTGTCCCACTCTGCCTCCCATAAGTAGAGTTCTACACACAGGCCCACATACCAAAATGAGCATTTTGGTTAAATATCAGTCACTAAGCAAAGGGGGTTTAAAGTAAGGACGTTCACTCTGTGAAATGCTCCCCTTTTTGCAGGACGTCAGTTCCAGGCAGATTACTTTTCTGCTCTGTTTTCTTTCACCAAAAAGGGAAACTTACTGTTGATGTGATCGATGTAGTAGACGCCAATCTGAGGGTCAAAGCCTGCTTCCCAGCCCCACGGCAGCTCGTCCCCAACACAATCAGCAAATGACAAGGGCTTCGTTAACCTACAGCAAACCAGAACAGACACACCAGTGATTTTTTTTTTTTTTTTTGGAGATAGAGCCTCAAGCTGTCACCCTGGATAGAGTGCCGTGACATCACAGCTCACAGCAACCTCCAATTCCTAGGCTCAAACGAGTCTCCTGCCTCCGCCTCCCAAGTAGCTGGGACTACAGGCGCCCACCACAACACCCGGCCATTTTTTGGTTGCAGCCGTCATTGTTATTTGGAGGGCCAGGCTGGATTCGAACCTGCCAGCTCAGGTGTACGTGGCTGGCGCCTTAGCCGCTTGAGCCACAGGTGCAGAGCCAATACTTCACTTTCTGTATCAGGATAAATATATATCTTTTCTTTTCACTCTGTCAGTAAGTATCAAGTAAGGCCAGGGAGGTGGCTCACACCTATAATCCCAGCACTCTGGGAGGCCCAAGTGGGAGGATCACTTGGGCTCAGGATTTAGAGACCAGCCTGAGCAAGAGTGAGACCCCATCTTTACTAAAAATAGAAAAACTAGCCAGACATGGTAGCAGGCACCTGTAGTCCCAGCTACTCAGGAGGCCAAGGCAGAAGGATCTCTTAAGCCCAGGGGTTTGAGGTTGCTTTGAGTGGTGATGATGTCACAGCACTCTATCCAGGGTGACAGAGTGAGACTTGGTCTTGAAAAAAAAAGTATCAAATACATATTTATAAATATCGAAGTTTTAGGACTGAATTCTTATCCAAATTATACACTACACATAGAATAATATTCTCAGGTACCAAACAAATTACCGAATTATGCGGCTATCCTGGTAAAGGAAAAATATTACTGACATACTAAAAAGTAATACAAAAACTTACAACCTATAAATCAGAACGAATACAATGAACTAAAATGTCAATTAAACTCTAAATTTCTTCCTCTTGTTTTGAAGGAATTTCTGAAATGTTCAATCTTTCTTCGATGTTAAGGAAGTAAAAATGGATGGAGTTTGGTTTTTTTTTTTTGAGACAGAGCCTCAAGCTGTCACCCTGGGTAGAGTGCTATGGCATCACAGCTCACAGCAACCTCCAATTCCTGGGCTCAAGCCTCCGCCTCCCAAGTAGCTGGGACTACAGGCGCCCGCTACAACGCCTGGCCATTTTTTTTTTTTTTTGGTTGTAGCCGTCATTGTTGTTTGGCGGGCCCAGGCTGGATTCGAACCCGCCAGCTCAGGTGTAGGTGGCTGGCGCCTTAGCCCGTTGAGCCACAGGTGCCAAGCCTGGAGTTTGGTTTTTGTTGGTTCCCCACAGAGGACCAACATCATGCTTGAGGAAAAAAAAAAGCCTGAAGTTAACAGAGTCTTTATGTTAAATTCCAAAGATTACTCTGCTTAAAAAAGTCTTCCTGTGCCGAATGTGTAGAAAATGGGAATTTACTGCAGCATTTTGCCAAAATTTACATACAACATTTAAACTGCATGACATTTCCTGTCCTAGTTGACATTATATTAAATATCACTCTTTGACACAGTCATTTAGTAATTTTTTTTTTTTTTGAGACAGAGTCTCACTCTGTCACCTTGGGTAGAGTGCCATGGTGTCACAGCTCACAGCAAATACATTTAAGAAAATGAATCTAGCATTGATTTGCTGAATAGACTGCAGTGGTTGTCAAAGTGTGCTCACTTCAATGCAAATGATCAGTTCCTCTGGCTGAACTACTGAACGGGACAGGCCGAGGCCGGGGCCTCTCCATGTGACTCTACAGAGTGGGAGGAGCTGGATGCAGAGGCTGCGACAAGCTCCTCCCCCATTCTACACTAGGGTGGCAGGTGAGAGGAGACTGACAATCCTCACGAGGGCAGTGGGGAGGGCTGCTGCAAAGGAAATAACCATACAACCGGAGGCTGCCTGGTTATTCAAGATTATCTTACTTATTTGATTCTTTAGTTGACTTGATGGAGGATGGCCAGGAGGTGTGTATTGTGGAAGTCACTGAGATGTACAGGATGCTTCTGACCGCAGCAGAAGTGTCTCTGAAGTAGTCACCACCCGTCACGCCACACGCCATCCTCATGCCTGCATCTACCGTCACTGGTGTAGGCTTCCTCCCTCTGTGCAAGAGGCCAGTGACTCTACTTTCTGCTGCCCACCGCCTGGTAACGCCATCTCCTCCAACACTCACTTGTGTCACCCCGCCTTCTGCAAAAATTCATTGTGTGGAATTGAAAAATTCCTCCTCCTAGCCCTGAATCCAACTTATTCGCAAACTGAAAGTGGCACAGATTTGATTTTTAAGCTCCAGGGTTGGAATTTCAAGAATCAAACAACAGAAAACTAAGAAATGGTCCCAAGTGGCCTCAGGGACTGTGCTACACCCTGCAGATCAATTCCACACCTAGCACTCACGCTGCGGTTTAAACACATGACTGAACTTCTGTAACTTAGACTTTCTTTGGTGGCATTTTCTTGTGCCCTGCAGCCTTGCTTTCCTCTGGCATAAGTCCAGATCCTCCAGCACTAAAAGTTAGACATATGGAATGTAAGGAATGTCTGATAAGTACGCTAGCTTCAGAGATCGGCTCTTAGTCAGAAACAAAACACATGCCCTTTGCGCTCAGACTCACATTTGGTTGGAAGCAAACAAAAGTCGTGAGGCTGAATGTGCAAGGTGGGGGGTGGGCTGGGAAAACTGGATATAGTTCTATGTCACAGTGAAAATAAATACTGCTTCTTTATTTATTTTTCATTTTTCATTTCAGATTAATGTGAAGGTACAAACGGTTAGTTTATATTGTTTGTGTTTGTTAGGGAAAGTCCAAGTTGACCTTCACCCAGGAGATGTCCGGTACACTCCAATATTGTGCCCATTAGGTGGGCGTTTACCACACCCTCTCCCTCCTGCCCTCCTTCCCCCTTTTAATCCCCCCTGCTTCTTCATTCTAAATGTTAATAAACTGTGAAAAGCATGGCTTGGCTAAGTTTATAGTAGCACCTGAGTTAGAAAAAACAAACCATTACAATTACTTTATGAAATCTGTTCTGTTTCTACATGCTTTCACCAACATCACCTTATCAAGGCCTTATCATTAGTTATTTATCCATTTCTATAGGTGCTACCATGTTCAAGATTAATTAAAAGCAAAAAACAAATTCAAAAAAAAGAAGGTTTTTTTTCATTGTTTTGCTTTGCAGTTTTTGGCAGGGGCTGGGTTTGAACCTGCCACCTCTGGCATATGGGGCCAGTGTCCTACTCCTTTGAGCCACAGGTGCTGCCTAAAAAAAGAAGTTTTGAGGAATTGTTATAGTCCAAAACAAAAATAACAACCACTTGCAGTATGTTTATGTCCATGGGATCCCAGGGTATGTTTGTTTGTTTGTTTTCTGAGACAGAGCCTCAGTCTTGTCACCCAGGCTAGAGTGCCTTGGCCTCAGCCTAGCTCACAGCAACTTCAAACTGCTGGGCTCAAATGATCCTCCTGCCTCAGCCTCCCAAGTAGCTGGGACTATAGGCGCCTGCCACCATACCTACCTAGGGATCCCAGTTCTTAATGGGAAAAAAAATTATAAAAGAATTTTTAAAGCATTCATTTTAAATTTAAGGGAAAAACATTATCAAAGAACTAGTGCAAGAAAATTTCCCTGAACTGAAAGACCAGGGTTTCCCAATAATACACGGCCCGTCTAGCACAATGGCAAAATAAAACAACTACATCAGAGCCCAATATTGTGAAATTTCAGAACATGAAAGGCAAAGAGAAAAGCCTGGAAGCTTCAGAGGAACCAACTCACACACATACACACACACACACACAAACTTTTTTAACCCAAGAAACTGGCATCAGACTTATCAAAGCCCATACTAGAGGCTGTAAATCAGTACAGCAACATCAAAATTTTATTGCAGACGATTTCCAACCTGGAATTAGATCCCTAGCCAAAATGTCAGCGGGGTATGAGAGTAGCCGGCATTTGCTGAGATACTCAAAGGGGAAAGGCTCAATCAGTCTCCCCTGTTCCCTTCCTAACACGACTCAACCAAAAGAGAATAGGCCAAGAAAACCAGGAGACATGGGCTCCAGAAAATAGGGAACCCAACACGCGAAATGACAAAGGAAGCCTGTAGGGAGACAGTGATGGAGGTTCTGGGGGGACAGTGTGCCGCAGTTATACTGACTGACCAGGCCACACTGGAGACTCACAGCAGAAGGTGCAGGTGATTTTGAACAGAAAACCTGGTGTGTGTGAATTACTGAAAGGAGACTGATAATTGTGGTAGCAAACTGGTGACAGGCAGATAGAGAAGCGAGCCAGTGGAAAAAAGAGACAATTATTAACTATAGAGAAAATAAAAGGAAATGCAATCATAGCACACTAGATTGGTCATCCATGAATAATATTTACATAGTCATAAAAATGTAAACATTGCTGACTTCTTTACAAGGTAACATAATACACCAAGGGGACGAGGGGAGGGGACCGCGTGTGTCCACAGGGAGGCAGGGGAAGGGAGCTGAATCCTCTTCCACAGTGAGAAGTCAGTTCTCCAAATCTGAAGCTGAGAAATCAGATATGTTACTGAAAACACAGTTGCAAATAGCAGAAGAAACTGTTAAATATGTAAGTGTGGTCTGGTCTGGGAAGAGCAGTGGGTCAGGGACTACTTTTGCCTTGGGAACCTAGTCATGTGTTTGTTAATCATTTACAGGTATAACTTTGATTAACATAAAGTTTTAAAATCTCATGTTAGGTTGCCATTTTTTTTTTTTTTTTTTTTTGAGACAGAGCCTCAAGCTGTCACCCTGGGTAGAGTACCATGGCATCACAGCTCACAGTAACCTCCAACTCCTGGGCTCAAGCGATTCTCTTGCCTCAACCTCTCAAGTAGCTGGGACTATAGGCACCACAACACTCGGTCATTTTTTGGTTGTAGCTGTCATTATTGTTTGGCAGGCCCAGGCTGGATTCGAACCTCTGGTGTCAGCTCTGGTGTATGTGGTGGCGCCTTAGCCACTTGCGCAACAGGTGCCGAGCCATAAGTTGTCAATTTTTAATTTTAAAAATCAGAAATCTTTCCTGACTCGTTCCACTTTACTGATTTCAATTTTCCCCCTAAAGAAATCTCATATAGAACTCAAAATAGACCTTCCATTTAATCCCTCAATCCCATTACTAGGCATCTACCCAGAAGAAAAAAAATCATTTTCTCATAAGAACATTTGCCCTAGATTGTTTATCACAGCTCAATGTACAATCCCCAAGATGTAGACACAACCTAAAAGTCTATCAACCCAGCAACGGGTTAATAAACTGTGGCATATGTACACTGGAGTACTATTCAGCCATAAAAGATGGAGACTTTACATCTTTTGTGTTAACCTGGATGGAGCTGAAACACATTCTTCTTAGTAAAATATCACAAGAATGGAAAAGCAAGTCTCCAATGTTCTCAGTACTGATATGAAGCCAGTAGGTGATCTAATACATGGCCCTATAGGAGAAAAACTCAATTCAATCCAAGTTGGGAGGGGGGAAGGAAGGAGGCGAGAGGTGGGGAGGAAGGAGGGGGATGGGTGAGCTCCCCCCTGATGGGCACAACGTGAGGGTACATGGCACACCTCCTCAGTGTGCGCAGGACACAACTACAACAGGGACCTGCTCTAACAAATGCAAACATGTAACCTAATTCTTTGTTTAACCTGAAATTAAAAAAAAAAATTTAACCTCAAATTAACCTGAAGAAAAAAAAACTCATATAAACTTGTAAAGTTATATTTATTCAAATTATGTGAAGTATACTTTTCAGTACCCTAAAATATATAATAAAGAAAATATGAGCAAGTTATCAGTGTAATCTTTTAGCATAGACCGGTGATTTTCAACCAGCATGCCGCAAAAATTTTGAAAGATCATTAATTAAAATTATTTCCGAAAAAATTCAAAGCACAGTAAGTCTATTCTTTCTTTTACTCTTTTTTTGGATCAACATAATTTAAGTGCGCCCCGGAAGTTTAACTAAGGTTCAAGTGTGCCGTGAGATACAAAAGGTGGAAAAACATCTTAGGAAATCTTAAATAAAATTTTAAAATACATAAATATTGTACCTTGTTCTTCTAGCTCTTATTTAGAAGCCCCTGTTACATTCAATACATGGTTAAGTGATACCAAATAGCATTTATGAAAAATATTCTGTATAGTGCAACATAAATGCTTGTATTTTTATTTTCTGAACCCTCGACACTGCTCTCAAAGGGGCTATAGTCTAAATAGGATAGACATATGCAGAAATGTTGTAACATAAGGCAGTTTGTGCTAGAAGCCTGTTAAGAGTGCAGCTGGCAAGTCTGCCCAGGAAAGCCCCCGAAACTGCTGTCACACGTCTGGATATCACACTCACGTAAGGATGCTGGACTGAGGTCTATGCACTCCAAGCCACATTAGGCTGGCCTGGTTAGCCGGCCCCCTATTGTGACTTTAGCTGTCGGCCTCCTGAATCTAATGCTTTAGGACAGATGATGGATCAAGGATAACCGACTATTTTCTGAAGTGAGCATCATTCTCTGGCCAAGGGCACAGCAACTATTAATCCAAAGCTTTTGTCTTTTTAAGTTAATAAGCATCTGGAATATTCATCCTCTCAGTCTTATTTCTGCTATAGCTTTCTGTTCACTTTGCCCAACGAATTTACTGTTGGGACAGAAATCACGTCACCCAACCACTTGGTGCCTTGGAAACGAGGGCATATCTAAGGTCTGATACAGGATCTGCGGAACTCTGGGCTTGCCAGTTGTGGAAGGTATCTTAGGAAAATTATTTTTCTACCTCGGGAGAGCTTTAGATCTCAGGACAGAGAGTTGAAAGATTACTTTTTTTTTTTTTTGATACACAGAGCCTCAAGCTATCACCCTGGGTAGAGTGCTGTGGCATCACAGCTCAGAGCAACCTCCAACTCCTGGGCTTAAGCGATTCTCTTGCCTCAGCCTCCCAAGTAGCTGGGACTGCAGACACCTGCCATAATTTTTTGGTTGTAGTTGTCACTGTTTGACAGGCCCTGGCTGGATTCGAACCCAGCAGC
>CAUYRH010141015.1:0-17254 GCA_963574655.1 Perodicticus potto
GGGGCCCTTGGGCAACTTTTTGGTTGGCTGCCTCCTGCGTGCTGACCGCCCAGACTCTTTTAAACTTGTTCTCTCAGGCGTCTGCCCCTTTCGGCTGTGGCGCGCGACTTGGTGAGTTCGGCTGGACGCAGGAGCCAGCCACATGGCTTCGGGTCTGTTCCGTGGCCCTTCCTAGGCACGCCCCTCGCGGTCCCTGGACCCTCGGGCTGGGCGACAGAGACCGGGGTTTAGCCTTAGCTCCGATGCCCAGGGGATGCTCTGTTAAGGCCCCTGTTGGGTGGAGACATCCTCGTGGTGCCTGGGCCCTTCCCAGCAAAGGACAGCCAGTGTCCTTGCGGCGCCTTCAGGGGCGCTCCCCCCCCCCCCCGTGCCTGAGGATCCATCTCCCCTACTCAGCTAGAAGCCGCCAGGCGCCCATCACCTCCAGTGCCTGTGGCCCTGCTGTCAAGGAGTCGGGGGCACGGGTAGCTTGTAGCTGCATTCTAAGATAGATGGCTCGTTTTGGAGAATCAGACTCCACTTCCGGGCGGAGGCACAGAGCCGGGGCCAGTCGGCTTCTTGGCGCGCTTGGGGCTCCTGCCAGCCCTGTGACTCCCGATTTAGGAGGCGAATGAGATCGGGAATCTGAAGCGCTTTAAGTTTCCTAGGCCAGCAGTATAATGGTTGTGTTGGCAATAAATGGAGGTAATTTCGCCCACGCAGCCACTAACCTCTATACACCTGCCATTCAGTTGCCACCTGGCACCAATGGATTATTTTTTTAAAGGTCTGAGGGATGAGTCCTGCGCGGGGAAACGACTGAAGTGAGGCACAGCTCTGTGAGCCTTACTTAATAAGGGAGCCTACAATATTCTCCCCCAGACCTATCTTTTCAGGGTGACTAGTGCCTTCTCTCCTACAATTTTCAGGGCAAGAGGACCGTTTTGGTTTTCTGGTCTGGGAAAAAATTCTGAGCCTTTGGTTTCATCTGACTTGGACAAGGCTGGACGCCCAACTTCTACCCACTAAGTCTAAGATGTAGAAACATGCAAGGCTGCCTGAGAGAAAGTTTGTCTCAGGAAGAATTTTCTGGCTCCGAACAGCCTTAGAATTCTAATTGCTTATTACTGGTACAAATTACTGCACAAATGATGTACAATTTTAGTAAAAATTTGTAAAAATCTAAATTTAGATTTGAGTGAGTAAAGGAATCATTATGGTCATAGTAGGTACCATTTAGTAGTTTTCTGTTAAAATATGAAGCTTATGATTTATTTATTTGTGATTCATTTATTTTATTTATTTAGTAGTTTTCTGTTAAAATGTGAAGCTTGTGATATGTTTTCCTCAGTTGTGAAAGACTGTTACTGCCTTTTTAATAGTTCGAAAATCAATGGGAAACTGAAATTATCATGCGTTTATTTTATTTATTTATTTTTTAGAGACAATCTCACTTTGTCAGCCTCAGTAGAATGCCATGGCGTCATATCTCACAGCAACCTCAAAACTTTTGGGCTCAAGCAATTCTCTTGCCTCAGCCTCCCAAGTAGCTGGGACTATAGGCCCCTGCCACAACCAATGCCCGGCTATTTTTAAATAGGTCTGGCTCAGGCTCAGGCTGGTCTCAAACCTGTGAGCTCAGGCAGTTCACCCCCTTCTGCCTCCCAGAGTGCTAGGAGCCACCAGACCCCCCTGCCATGCTTTTAAAGTGGGGGGCGGGGACATGCTGTTGCTGCGCATATTCTAAGCACCGATTTTCAGCCATATATATGGGCCCATGACTCATAGACAATTTCCCCGGCCCTGAATATCTTGATGTCTGGCAAAAGGCCCCCTATACCACAAGGAAATGCAGTGGCTTTGCTGTACCAGGGTTTTACATGTTGGGCATGTCTGTAGATACTAATTATTCAGTTTGATCTGTGAGAGACACCACATCTAGGAAGCAGCCTTTGCTAGTGTTTATTTAAGGATTGTGGAAACAGAACTATTGCCCAGGACTAGAAACTATTCTCAGCCAGCTGGACTCAGCCTCAGAGTAAACAAGTTCCCAGCTTCCTTTGGTTTTTAAATCTATGTAAGTTTGTTTCCATTCTTCCTAGGTAAATACTGTTGCCAATAATGTTTCTTCTCTAAAGTTGATACGAGTCCAGTTTAATGTAGAAGAGGTAATGCCAGAAAGATGGTGACTGAACATAAAATAGTTTCCAGGATCTAAGAACTTAATTCACTTCATTTTACTTCTAGCTGCAAAATAGGATGCTCAAGTGTCAGGAAATTTGGAGAAAATAACTTTATACAGAAATTCTTTTCAAAGATAGCATTTTATTCATGAGCAGAAGCTAGTAGACAGCCACAATAAAGACCACTCTTCTTGTTGGTGTTTGTGTTTGTTTTCTGTTAGCTCTGTTTCTCAGGCTAGAGTGCCATGGGCTCAGCCTAGCTCACAGCAACCTCAAAGTCCTGGGCTCAAGCAATCCTGTTGGCTCAGCCTTCTGAGTAGCTAGGACTACAGGTGCCTGCCACCATGCCCAGCTAATTTTTCTGTTTAGTAAAGAATGGAGCCTTGCTCTTTTTCCAGCTAGTCTCCAAATCCTAATTTCAAGGGATCCTCCCTACTCAGTCCTTAGTCTTGGTTCACATACTCTCTATAAACTGTTATTGTTGGCATATATGTGGCAATGGTGGGCTTGATTCTGCCTAAGATTAAAGTATCTCACTTTTTAAAATTTAGTTTGTATCTTTTTTTCAAGTAGTTTTTGTGTTTTGTGTACTACAAAGTTGCTTACACTCTCCCAGCACGCCAGGATTACAGGTGGAAGTTTAAGCCACCCCCCCTCCCACCAAGGCTACTCTTCTTTAATAAAAAGTTTGGTCATGATATTCTAAACATTGTTCATGTCACTTTTTTACAGATTCAATGGAGTTCAAGATGGTGATAAATTTAAGGTATGAACCATATGAAAATAATTCAGCTTGAGTTAGTAGTTGAATATAAATCTTGGCCAAGGATGAGAATGCAAATCTGATTGGATTCTGCTTTGATGGATTAAAGGATTTACCTGAGGCCAACTTGAAATGCAGAATTTGCTAAATGGAATCACATTATCCCTTTTAAAATTATGCTGTAGGTTTAAAAAAAAAGAAGACAAGCCAAGAAAAAGATAGGATTTAAAAAATAAAAATAAATTTAAAAAAAGAAAAAGATAGGATTTTAAGTAAAAATTTTTGATGCGACATTACTAAGTTAACCGTATATAATACTTTGGGGATTCAATATATCTGCTCAGTTCTTTTAAACAATTTGGACATGGCTATTTGTCATTTAGTAATACCTATTATGGTATTTCTTTTACAGGTCTTGGGCTTCAAAGAATCTGAAAGTTTTTCAAGTGAAAAAGACATATTTGAGTATGTGACCACTGATTAAATACAGTGAGGTTTTTGCTGCTTTTGTCTGTTTCAGTGGGGTAGCAAGGGTGAGTTCTGAGATGGTCCTAATTAGCTATAAGAATATTTGAGAATTTTATGCCTGTGCCCTGTAGAGAATTTCTACAGAATTCAATTCCATTATTTAAAGTAGTTTATCTATCTATAGCTGCGATCTGACACTTGCTACAATATTAACACGAAAGAGCAAGTTTTTAGTCTTGGTTCACACACTCTCTATAAACTGTTATTGTTTGCATATATGTGGCAATGGTGGGCTTCACTGCCTAAGATTAAAGTATCTTACTTTTTTTTTATTTTTTAGAGACAGAGCCTCACTTTGTCGCCCTTGGTAGAGTACGGTGGTGTCACAGCTCATAGCAACCTCCAGCTCTTGGGCTTAGGCGATTCTTTTGCCTCCGCCTCCTGAATAGCTGGGACTACAGGCGTCCGCCACAACACCTGGCTATTTTTTGTTGCAGTGTGGCCAGTGCCAGGTTTGAACCCACCACCCTCAGTATCTGGGGCCGGCGCCCTACTCACTGAACCACAGGCACCACCCTAAAGTATCTTAAAAACTTTTTAAAATTTAGTTTGTGTGTATCTTTTCTCCAAGTAGTTTGTATGTTTTGTGTACTACAAATTTGCTTACCACTATTCCACATCTTGATTATGCAATGACTTTGCATTTGTCAAATCTCATACTTAACAGCTACATTTTTTATTTATTTATTTATTTTTGAGACAGTCTCACTGTGTCACCCTCAGAGTGCCATGATGTCACAGCTCATTAGCAACCTCCAGCTCTTGGGCTTAGGCGATTCTCTTGCCTCAGCCTCCCAAGTAGCTGGGACTATTGGTGCTTGCCACAGTGCCTGGCTATCTTTTTTGTTTTTGTTGTTTGTTTAGCAGGCTCTGGCAGGTTTGAACCCACCAGCCCCAGTGCATGTGGTCGGCACTCTAACTGCTGAGCTATGGACACCAAACCACTACATTTACTTTAAATCTCATCCATGGTATGGCACTTCCCCTCATTCTATCTTTCTCTCTCTTTTCAGATTAATACAAGGGTATAGATGATTAGGTCACATTGTTTGCATTTGTTAGGTAAAATCCAAGTTGTAACTGAGCCCTTCACCCTTACATTATGCCTGTGAGGTGAGGGCTTGCTAATCCCTGCTCTTCCTTCTCCTGCTCTCTTGACAGCATGTTCTAGTGGCTATGAGGTAGGAGAGAATGGGGCGTGAAAAGTCTGTTAACCATGTGCCATTATTCTTCGTACTACTGTGGGTAGTAGGATGTCCTTGGCAAATAGTAGCTTTTAGGAAATTAGAAAGATGAGGTTAGATGCTGAGGAAATTGCAGGTTGAACTCAAAGTATGATGCTTTGTAAACCTCATGATGGAATGAGCTGGCCTAACTCTGTTTTTTCTTTTCCTTGGGATATTTAAGAATGCTTCTGAAAGGAGGATAGGTTCAGTATTGATGGGTCATTGTTATTTCCTGTAGGTGCTGTTATTTCCACAGGGCCTGTTGAACCCTGCCCAGCTCAATCAAAGTACTTCTGACATGAGTTGAGTTGTGCCACCTTGCCTGCATGAGCAAAGCCCTTCAAGTGCCCCTTAAGCTTTCTGGTTTAATAACATTCCTTACTGCATCTTTGCCTCCACCAAATCCCCATCCCTGTGCCTTTGTGATAGGGAGTTATCCAAAACAGTACCTTGGTTAAGAAGTCTAGAGTCACTAAAGGTAATGGAAGGAAAATCATCTTGCCCTCCCTAGTTCAGTGCATGCCTGTGTATTTAGCACAGCTAAGGCAGGGATGGAAAGATGCCTTACACTACCGGGCCATTCTTTTCTGCTCAAGTGCCCTGAAGGGAAGGGAAGTGAAGCAAACCTGGAATTCAATGAAATATTTTCAAAGAGTATTTACTAATTCCAAGTGAGGCATTTGTGCCTGAAAAGAATCTTTAATTATGATGGTAAAAGAGAATATGATTTGAATATAGTTTTTTTTTTTTTTTTTTTGAGACAGAGCCTCAAGCTGTCACCCTGAATAGAGTGCTGTGGCATCGCAGCTCACAGCAACCTCCAATTCCTGGGCTGAAGCGAGTCTCCTGCCTCCGCCTCCCAAGTAGCTGGGACTACAGGTGCCCGCCACAACGCCTGGCCATTTTTTGGTTGCAGCCGTCATTGTTGCTTGGCGGGCCCAGGCTGGATTCGAACCCACCAGCTCAGGTGTACTGGCTGGTGCCTTAGCCGCTTGAGCCACAGGCACCGAGCCAAAAAAGTATTTTTTTTTTTTTTTGTAAAGACAGAGTCTAACTTTATCGCCCTTGGTAGAGTGCCGTGGCGTCACACAGCTCACAGCAACCTCCACCTCCTGGGCTTAGGCGATTCTCTTGCCTCAGCTTTCCGAGTAGCTGGGACTACAGGCGCCCGCCACAACGCCTGGCTATTTTTTTGTTGCAGTTTTAGCTGGGGCTGGGTTTGAACCCACCACCCTTGGTATATGGGGCCAGCGCTTTACTGGCTGAGCCACAGGCACAACCTCTTGAATACAGTTTTGATCCTAACAGTTATTTCATTGAAAATATTAAGTCTTATTTGAGAACTCCACTTACTAATTTTCCCAGATAGGGGCAAAACATGCTCAGTATAATAATTGTGCCACTGTTGTATCAGTTTAGGTGGACTGAGTCAATTTGATGCCAAGAAGAGCCATTTTGCTTAAGGTACTCTAGAGTTTATAAGCATTTGAGTACCAGTAGATTTTGTTTCAGCAAAAATTTCTAATTAAAATATTTCAGACTAAAATATTTGTATTTTTGAGGATCCTAAAACCTTAAATATTAATTTGGCAAATATTTATTGACCCAGTGTGTATGCAGTCCTATGATAAAGAAAATTCCTTATTTTATAAAACTAACACAGTGTGATTTGTTATTTCAATATGTAAGATGGAGCTGATTAGACCGCTTCTGCTGTAAGGAATAGTTTCAGTAGTCAGTATTTGAAATATTCAATTGTTAAGGCAGACTCTGAAGCGTCTACCATGTCTGTTTATACCAGACTACTACCATATTCCCATAAGAATTTGAGGTGATTTGTAAACAAATATCAAGTTATAATGATTAGCAGAGGGTAGGTGGCACCTGTGGATCATTGAGTAGGGTGCTGGCCCCATATACTGAGGGTGGGGGGTTCAAACTCGGCCCCCAGCAAACTGCAGCAAAAAAATAGCGGGGCACTGTGATGGGTGCCTGATGTCCCAGCTACTCGGGAGGCTGAGACAAGATAATCACATAAGCTCAAGAGCTAGAAGTTGCTGTGAGCTGTGACACCACAGCGCTCTACTGAGGGCAACAAAGTGAGACTCTGTCTCTAAAAAAATAATAAGATGATGATTAGCAGAGGGAATAAAAGTTCAGCAAAGAATAAAAAAACAAGCCAGCAGGTCCCATGCTGTAGGGTCCAGCCAATTTAGCTCTTTCTAAGGGTAGAGAAAGGAGCCAACTGGCAAATTAGCAACTTGGCAGTTGCATATAACTTCAAAATGGAAGAGGGGAGTGGCCATTTGCATTCCAGCCTCCCCAAACTCTAGAAGAAGTTTCTTTTTGCCCCTTAGTGTCTCGAGTACTGTACTTTGAAGAGAGAAGTAGAACAGAAGGTATCTGGAAAACTAAATGGGAATCTGGAGAAAGTAGAGATTGATACATTTTTCCCTAGAAGCAGAGAGGTCAGTTGACCAATGATCCTGGGCACAGAAAACCATGCTCAGATTGTGTGAATAGGTAAATAGCCAGCAATGTGTTTGAAAATCTTCTTTTTATTTTACAATCATAAAGATTGCCTTTTAAAAATCTGCCTCATCTTCATCAAATGAAAAATTCTGATTCCAATATTTTGTTATAAAATTGTTATGAATCACAATCTGGATTATGCCACCAAAGCCTCCTAGTGGATTTTCTCTATACTGCAAGGGGCCTAAGGTCTTGAGGCATACCTCCACCATTGCTATCTGCATTTCTAGAAAGCCAGCTCCACACCAATCTGTTTCAGAGACAAAGATAAAAGCCAGTCAAGTCAATTTGATGTATGCCCCCTTGATTTGTTTCTGGGAATAGAGCAAAATGTTGTTTCTGATAGAATTAGAATCTTATGCCATTGATTTTCCAGCTGAACAACTACTCTGGCATGTTACTCCACCCTTTGAGGCTGAAGCTTATCAAATCATTTATAGGCCTCTTACAATGGGGAAATATGTAGAATGTTGAGAAGCAGAGTCTAAAACTTCCCTCCAATGTGGTAGCTTCTAACCACCTATGGATACTCAGTATTAGTCCAAATTGACATGTGCTATAGGTATGAAAACATCAGATATGAGGGATCAATTTGAAAAAATATAAAATACCTCAATTTTTTTTTCTTTTTGAGACAGTCTCATGTCGCCCTCAGTAGATTGCCATGGCATCACAGTTCATAGCAACCTCAAACTCTTAGGCTCAAACAATTCTCTTGCATCAACCTCCCAAGGCGTTGGGACTACAGACACCCACCATAACATCCAGCTATTTTTGTTGTTTTTTGTTTAGTAGGCTCCGGCTGGGTTCACATACACCATCAGCCTCGGAGTGTGTGGCTAGTGCCCTAACTACCGAGCTACAGGCATCAATTTTGTATTGGTTAGAAGTTAAGTGATACTTTGTGTATACAGGGTTAAATGAAATACATTTCTAAAATGGTATATGATTTGCATTATATTTCTATTAGCACTGGTCTGAGATATACATCAAAATAATCATAGAAAGAGACAAGTGGTGGTTCTACTACCCAAGAGTGAGAGAGATGTTGCTGTTCTACTTTATAGGACCTTGAGAAAATGAAGAGTATTAGCAGCACTTAAAATGCAGAATCTATTGGTAAGTATTATTTTTTTCAAGGGCAGAAGGTGTGGGGGTAGATAGCCATTACCACTCAGAAGATGTTATAAATTCTACACTCAAGCTATTAGTACATCTGGACATTGTAAATAAAAACTTTTCTGTTTATGTCTACTCTGTATGAGCATTTGCATGTTCATTAAAATAATAGAGGGTGAAAGTTCTGGTTTCCTGATCTAATTCATTTTAGGTTTCTCTTTTAAATGGGAGGGGAGATATTGTGTGATATCGTAAACATTACCAGAATTTGTATAAGGTACTCTATTTTTTTTGAGGCAATCTCACTTTGTCACTCATGGTAGAGTGCCCTGGTGTCATAGCTCACAGCAACCTCAAATTCTTGGGCTCAATTGATTCTCTTGCCTCAGCCTTCCAAGTAGCTGGGACAATAGGCACCTACCACAACTCCCAGGTATTTTTTTTTTTTTTTTAGAGACGAGGTCCCCTCTTGTTCAGGCTGGTCTCCAACTTGTGGGCTCAGGTGATCCACCTGCCTCGGCCTCCGGGGGGCTAGGATTACAGGCATAAGCCACTGCTCACAGCCCAAGTACTCTCTTCAAAAACTACCTTACCAAGCAAAATGTTCCAGAAAATTCTCTCCTTCCCTTGCTTTCATGTAGCCGATATAAAAAGCAAGTCTGTAAAATCCCCTTTAGGAGTTTTCTTGCTACTGACAATTATTTTTTGTCTTTTTTTTTTTTTTTTTAGAGACAGAGTCTCACTTTGTCACCCTTGGTAGAGTGCTGCCTATACTAGAGGCATCACAGCTCACAGCAACATCCAGCTCTTGGGCTTAGGAAATTTTCTTGCCTCAGCCTCCCAAGTAGCTGGGACTGCAGTTGTCTGCCACAACGCCCGGCTATTTTATTGCAGTTTGGCAGGGGCCAGGTTTGAACCTGCCACCCTCAGTATATGGGGCCAGTGCCCTACTCACTGAGCCACAGGCACTGCCCTGTCTTTTTGTTCATTCAATAAATGAATTCTTCCCTTAGAATTCACATTTCTCTTAAGTAGTAGTTCTTAATGGGTGGGGGATAGGGACAAATCTGTCCCTCCCACCACCACTGCCGCCCCTGGTATATTTGGCTGTCTGGAGTCACTTTTTTTTGAGACCCAGTCCCAAGCTGTTGCCCTGGGCAGAGTGCCATGGTGTCATAGCTCACAGCAACTTCCAACTCTTGGGCTCAAGCAATCCTCTTTCCTCAGTTTTTCTGTTTGTAGTAGAGATGGGTGTCTTGCTTTTGCTCAGGCTAGTCTCGAACTCATGAGCTCAAGCAATCAACCCACCTTGGCCTCCCAGACTGCTAGGATTACAGACATGAGCCACCTCCCACAGTCTTGAAGACACTTTTGATTGCCACAACTGGATAGTTGTGCTATCAGCAGCTTATGGGCAGAGGGCAGACGTGTAGCAAAATATACAGTGTAGCCCCTACAACAAAGGACCACAATTCAAAATGTCAGTACAAACATGGAGAAATGCTATTTTAGAAAATGTCATTCCCATCAACACTTAACCTGCTAAGGTGCTACAAGGATGCTACAAGGTTATTCCCTAAATGTGACTCCCGCACATATAGAAAACCTCTCTGTACTTTGAGCCCCAGAAGAAGCTGTCCCTATCATTTTCAATTCTAAATGAAACTTACATATCATGACATTTATAACAGTAATTCTTTATTCTTTTAAGCAAGAATTATATAGATTACTTTCCAATCGCCCCCCAAACCTAGTTTTACTGTTAAATTTTTTTTTTTCTTTTGTGAGGCAGGGTCTTTATCTATTGCCCAGGCTGGAGTGTAGTGGGATCATCATAGCTCATTGCAAACTTTAACTACTGGGCTTAAGTGATTCTCCCTTGCCCACCCAAGTAGATAGAATGACAAGCATATGCCACTATGCCTGGTTAACATCTATTTTTTATAGAGATGTGGTCTCACTATGTTCCTCAGGTTGGTCTTAAACTTCCCACCTTAAGCCATCCTCCTACTTTAGCCTCCCAAAGTGCTAGGATGAGCCACCATGCCTGGCCATTAGTGTTGATTTTTTATAAGTGACCAGAAATCACAATGCACTTATCACAAATTTGTCATCTTAATCAGACCTGGACTTAGCTTGGTCACTGGGGGAAGCTGGCCCCAGTTGGCCGATACTACCAATTCCACGGCCTGGCCCCAGGGTCCATATACCACACAAAAATTGTTATCATGATGTGTTTCTCCAACAATAGCTTCAGTCCTCATTAGAGACACCGAACTCATCAAAAGAATATTCAGAAACCAGCAGAACAAAAACTCCACACCCAAAGAATTGAAACCAGACATCACTGACCACACTCCACTCTCTAATTTTAACATTGACCAGAATATTTTGACTACTTTTATTTATTTTTGTTTTTATTTTATTTATTAATTTTTGAGACAGTCTCAAGCTGCTGCTCTGGGTAGAGTGCTGTGGCAACCACCAACTCTTGGACTCAAGCAATCCTCTTGCCTCAGCTTTTCTTTTTTTTTTTTTTTTGAGACAGAGCCTCAAGCTGTCACCCTGGATAGAGTGCAATGGCATCACAGCTCACAGCAACCTCCAATTCCTGGGCTGAAGCGAGTCTCCTGCCTCCGCCTCCCAAGTAGCTGGGACTACAGGTGCCTGCCACAACGCCCGGCCATTTTTTGGTTGCAGCTGTCATTGTTTGGCAGGCCCGGACTGGATTCGAACCCGCCAGCTCAGGTGTACATGACTGGCGCCTTAGCCTGTTGAGCCACAGGCACCGAGCCAGTTTTTCTATTTTAGTTGAGATGGGGGTCTTGCTTTGGCTTAGGCTGGTCTCAAACTGATAAGCTCAAGCTGTCCACCCACTTCAGCCTCCCAGAGTGCTAGGATTACAGGCATAAGCCACTGGGCTCGGCCATTTTGACTAATTTTAGAACCCACAAACAATAAAACCCCAGAACCATTGCATTATTACATTAGCAAAATTAAATTAAAACAATCCCCTTCATGTTGTCTGGGGTAGGATCTCTTTGACTTTGGTTAATGGGTGTGCCATAAGTCAGACCCCTTTCAAACCCTGGATAGCACCGCTGCCACAAAGACATTTAATGCAGTAGATGCTGTTGGCCAAAGGCAATAACATAACTGCTCTCCCAGGTAGCAAAGAGCATGGAATAGACACCTAGAAACAGGATGAGATCTACCCAGGTTACCACAGCTCTGGAAAGCTGGAGGAGCTGCCGACCTCTCAGGTTAAAGGCGTCCAGATACCCTTCTTCATTGTCTTCTTTGCATGGGCATTTTTAATCTTACACTTTCTTGCATAAAAAAAATATAGCACATGCCCTGTGGTCACAAACAGTATGGAGATAAAGACCAGCATGCCAAACTGCTGTGGCCGCTGGGCCAGCATGGCAAGGGCAAAGTGGATGAGGTCCATGAGGTAGTACAGGGAGCACTGCACACCGTTCATGGCCCCTCGCTCCATTTCTGGAATGTTCTGGAGAAGCTGGGTCACGGTGAGATCAAAGGACCAGAGGCCTGTAGGGAGCAGTGTAGGGGGAAAATAAATGGGAAGAGATATCAGAGGACACTGGTGAGAACTCTGCTCTGGCATTGACTAGCGCTGTTGCCATGGGCAAAGAAAACTTTTCTGTGCTTGATTTCCTTATCTGTGAAATAGGAATTTTTCCAGCACTGTCTTATTGAGGGATTCTGAGATGTATTGTGAACTGGGCCGCACTGTGCCTGGCCATCTGCACATGGCAGTTCTTGTCATAATTTGTGGTATTATATTTATCTTTTTGAATCACCATCATCACAGAGGCACTATAAACTTCATTTTGGATGTACTTATTTATGCCCTCACTTCATTGCAGAAATGTGCAGGACAGAAAGCAAAGATGCGCTTCAAACCCAGCTCTAATTCTAGATTTTCCCCTCCCTTCTGGCTCAGTAGAGGAGGAACTGGCCTCATTTCCCCATATCCCCACATAAAGAGGCTGCATTTGGTTACATTGCAGGGGCTTTGCAGAAGTATTTAGAGCAGAAGCCAGCTGTGGTGATGACAATGCTGCCCTCCCATGACAGCAGGGAGACATGCTCCTGGCTTGCTGGGCTTCTGGATTCTCCCTGGGGTCCTGCTCTGGCCCTGCAAGGGCCTTCTGTTTTGCCTCTGTCCTGATCCCCAGACTTAGTTCTGGACTGAAGAATTACTTAGAGATAACATTTTCTAACCTCCAGTATCTGCCTTTGCAAAGCACCAGCCAGACCCTCTGGCCTCCTGGGCTAGCCACCCTGCCCAGGTCCTCCATCCTCCTGACCTATCCTGATCACCCCAATGACCTCTATCAAGTTTATCAAGGCTTGACCTGCCAAGGACTTTGCTCCACACCCGACTCTGACTCAGAGTTCACCTGTAAAATCCCCACACCTAGCCCTGAGCTTACTAAGTTAGGAAGTATTTATAAATGTTGCAATGATATAATGTGAAGTGCTCACTGAGTTGAGGGCTAGTTATGCGCTGAAAATTATCTCTACATTGAGGGCAAAAAGAGTTACAGTTCCAAGGTTTTAAAAAGCAAAGTGAATTTTGGGCGGTGCCTGTGGCTCAGCGAGTAGGGCGCCGGCCCCATATACTGAGGGTGGCAGGTTCAAACCCGGCCCCGGCCAAACTGCATTAAAAAATAGCCAGGCATTGTGGCAGGTGCCTGTAGTCCCAGCTACTCAGGAGGCTGAGGCAAGAGAATCACCTAAGCCCAGGAGCTGGAGGTTGCTGTGAGCTGTGACTCCATGGCACTCTACCCAGTGTGACAAAGTGAGATTCTATCTCTACAAAAAAAAAAAAGCAAAGTGAATTTTAAGCAATGCGGCAAATGTTATAACCAGAGTTCTGTAACTTAGTGCCCATCACAGTGGAAACAATTTGCCATTTATACTTGGCAAATACATAGGATGAACCGTGTTGTTGGTGCTACATGTTGAATACTAAGGCAGGCCACAGGCCACCCACCGAGAGAACCAAGTTGTGGCAGCCATCTGGCCTGACATACTGACAAAGACTTCCTGTATACTTTTGGGCACTCGTGGTTTTGATGCCTGCAGTTTCAACCCCTCACCACCAAGCCCAAAGTCATTTGTAATTCTGGCAGGAATAAATGCAAACGGCAAATGCTGGCATTGGGTGTGAGGCATTCCAAAGGGTCCGTTTCACCACTAAGCACTATGGTTCTCTATGTCTCTCCGCCCACCCCACATCCCAGCCCTCACACAGCATCACTCATGACAGTAACCAAATGGCAGCTAAAACATAGCAATGACGATGAGGACCAAAGGTGAGAGTGAATATTCCTTTTCAGCGGGTAGTTTCTATACTTCAGAAAGTGTTGTGCTACTCATGTCAGCCTATGGGAATTTAGTTCAATGCATCCTCTGGACATGCCCAAAAGGTGCATACTGTTATCTCTAAGATACTCCATCTTAGGAATAAGGAAACAGTGACACAGTGAACTTAGGTAACTTGCCAACACTGGCAGGGCCTGGCTCTGGGCCCTGATCTACACCCCTCATAAATGTCAAATGTTCTGTGTCTTAGAATCCTCATTCAAGATACAACAAAAAAGATTGTTATGACAATGGAGAAAAGGCCAAGGTTCTCTCACACTGAATGTTTTTCCAGATTGCAGGCACTGCTGATCAACATCCGTGTTTTCCAAATGTGGTCATTCCCTTTGCATCGGGAAGAGCCAAGTTATCCTGGTAGACAGGAGTGGCTGGTAGCTTTTTCATTTCCCTTTAAACTAAATACTTTATTGTAATATAATGTAAATTGTATAAGTCTTAGATGGTCATTCTTCTCTCAGTTATTTTTGCAATTAAAGGCTAAAAGGGCAAGGCAAAACCCTAATAAAGATAACCTACCCATCAGGTTAAAATATTTTAGAGGTGGTAATCTCTAGATGAAAGAATAGGTTTCTAAGTCAGTTATTTGGATTCAGGAGCATAGTTTCTTTCTCATACCTGCACATTACACCAGAGGAATGAGGTTCCCAGGCTAGCCCATGGTTTTATATCCTCTTTAATTGAGGCTACCACACTCTCATTTCCTCTCTAATAGGCTAAAACATCTGTAGACCCAGGGGTTCTGGGTCTCCATGGCAGAAGTCAGAAACACATGCCCTCATCCCTTTGCTCTTACCTCACCATGGCCTCAGAGAAGAGAAGATGAAGCCTGAAGCCCTGGAGGATAGGGTCTCAGGGCCTTCCCCTCAGTGGGAGGAGAGAATGGGAGGTGTGTGGGAAGGGTGTTGGAATGAGTTGGGAAGACACACCTGGTCTCTGATCTGCACCTCCCACCATTGCCATTTCCACACCCCTCCCTTTTCTGACCTGCGGGTAGGGAATCCCCTTGCTCTGAGCTGTGTCCTCAGGGAGAGTCTTTGAAGGCGGTGACTTTACATTTGGAGGGGAGGGAGGAGGGCTGTACAAAGAAATGATATTCTCTGGGTGAAAACCTGATCATGGAGATTCTACACCAGAAAGCCTGCCCTGATCTCTTCCCAGGCTGAGACTCTGAGAGTCTAATCACCAGGGCCAGTGTACCGTTATGTGGTGTCTGTGGCTTCACTATCCATCCCCACCATGGCACTGTTGAAGTCATCAGACATCAAATGACCAAACTTCTTAAAATTTGTTTTAATAAACACCCTAACCAAATGAGATATGTCCTAACTGCCAGGTATGAATGATATGGTATGAATGACATAATTGGTGGCAGAGTTCAAACCCCAAGACCCCCAGACAAGCTTGTCAACCCTCAGGGTTAGGGTTCTCAGGGAAGAGTTGCATTGCCCTGCCCCCAGTAGCTAAGGAAAGCTTCTCCCTCACCCCACCCCCCAACTAAGCAGCCCTCTTTCCTCTCTCCTCATCCAAGATTCACAGAACAAGGATCTGGGCCAAAATACTCCTTTAATGTAGATGCCATCTGTAGCATTTATTTGTTTGCTGCCCAGGAAATAAGTATTTTCCCTTCCCTAAATCTCTATGTTCTCACCTTTCTGCCTTGCCTTTGACACTGGCTACCTTTCCTGGAAAATGTTTCCTTCTCCATGTCACCTGTTTGTCCCCCAGGGATCTCTTAATTATGCCTTCCTCTAGAAAGGAGCCTCAACCCTCCAGACCAGGTTTAAGTATTCCTCCTGTGTGTTCCCGATCCTTCATTCTACCCTAACATAGCTCCTATCACTAAGTTGCTGACAACTTATTTACTGGTCTCCTGCTCAGACTGTAAGCGCCACAAAACTAAGACTTTGTCCAACCAAATAACTCTGTTATCCCCCCGTCTAGGACAGTTTTTGTCACATAACAGTTCCCAATGAGTGAATGATAAAGTTTACAATGATGCAGTGATGAGACCATAAGATGCTTCTAAGATTACTTAGCAACATCTCATCCTGCAGAATTGCATACTGCTACTGACTCACACACAGCTCACTGATTCATGCCAGGATCACTCCTGAGATGAGCAAAATGATAGAGGTGTAAGACTCAGGATGCTTGGGGCTCTGCTGGCCTTCAAACAAAACCATGCTGTTGGTCCAGTGGATGGAGGACCAGTCCGGGAGGATGGGTTGGTTCAGGTTTCTTTCAAAGGGATATATATGTACCTGGTCTTCCTTTATCAACTCATGGTTTGAAGAAGAGTTTTTGCTTAATGGAAGTGAGAAAAAAGCCAGATCAAAAGGACTTCCAGGAGCAATGACAGAAAGCATGTAGAGCATTAAATAACCTAAGTGGAGCCAGCTGGATATGACCCCAGTGGTGATCAAACCATATTGCCCCCGGAGCCGGGTGAAGAGAAATGTACCCATGAGGCCAGATAGAGCTGAAAGGGCCATGAGGATGCGAAGTAGGGAGCCTCCGATCCCTTGGGTGTAAGCAAAGCCAGTGGTGATACAGTCAAACCCCAGAACCGTCATGTAGAGGAAGGCCAAGCCAGCTAGGAAGACAGTCTGCCTGCGGTAGGCTTCCTAGCCTTCGCGGCAAGTGCGGAGAAGCCTTTGCATGTTTTGAAGGCAAAGACCTGGGATCGTGGACTGTTGTCTTTCAAGTTTAGATTTGTGGTCATTTGACTTTTCCAAAGTTCTGGGCTTGTGGGTGAATCCATCAGTGGTTTCCCAAGAGTCCATTTCACCTAAAATAAAATCTAGATAAGCTGTAAGGCAGTACCCTGCTCACATCCCCTCATCCCATCCCCAACCTCATCCTTGTTGGACAGTTCCTGTGTATACTGATGGCTTCTGCACTGTACACTGATAGTACCTGTCTCTCTGCCAGAAGAGTTCTCTCCAGCCACCCAACATGAGGCACAAGTTGTTAGTGCCCTGTGAACAACTCCCGACCCATCAGTGATGAGAGTTAGTGGGTAGACACCCCAGTTTCCCTACCACTTGGTGAAATGGTTCTGAGGTCTGTCCCACACAGTTCTCTCAGAAGATCCTCAGCTGGACTGAGCCCCACTGCCCTCAATGGTGACCCTTGTACGGGTGGATATAAAGTTCGTGTGCAACTAGTAAACTGCACACAAACTTTAGGACACCCTGTATTAATATACACTTTGCTGGATTTTCTCTCTTCCCCCTCTCACTTCCCACTTCCTAGGATCGCCTTCCAAAGAGATTACATTTTACCCCAAATCCTTGTCTCAAGGATTGCTCTTGAAAGAACCCAGAGATACGCTTGGCGCCTGTGGCTCAACGGGCTAAGGCGCCAGGCACGTACACCTGAGCTGGCGGGTTCGAATCCAGCCCGGGCCGCCAAACAACAATGATGGCTGCAACCAAAAAATGGCCAGGCGTTGTGGTGGGCGCCTGTAGTCCCAGCTACTTGGGAGGCGGAGGCAGGAGACTCGCTTC
>CAUYRH010141019.1:0-56425 GCA_963574655.1 Perodicticus potto
CAAGCAACCTCTTATATCTAAATGGACATTGGTGGATGTATGATTATATTACCACAATATGTTGCTTTATTTTAATGCTTTTAAACTTTTTCTTATATTCAAATTAAAGATTTCATTTTAAAAGCAGGAAAACTACAAACCAAATAAATTAAAAAGTGAAAAATGTAATAAAGTATTGACTTGATGCCAAACACTGAGGTTTCAATCTACGGATTTTGAACACATTTTATCATAAAAAAAATAAAAGTGGAAATACAATTGAGCAACATATATTAATAAATTATATACTTTCACTATTAAATTGTTTAGCTTAGCACTAAAATCTGCATTGAATTAGTGTATTTCATCAGCCATCCATAAAATAAGTCACTATATAATAATTAAGAATCAGTTAAATGTATTTTATATTTTTGAAACTATGTTAATTCTGAATTCTGACTTACCAATAACCAATTTTAGGACATATCTAAACATCTTACAAATTTCATAGGAATTACATTTTCACATAATAAAAAGCATAATTTTTAAAAATGAATAAAAAGCATGAAATGAAAAATCATTTGATGCTACATACAAATCATCTACGAAAATATCTTGGTTAGATATTAAATGTCTATTCATCACATAATCTATAATGCAATATTTTCCCCAGATATATTACACAAAGGCTTAGAAAAAAAGATTTTAAATACTAAATGAAAACAGTTCTTTGTAGAGAATGTACAGATTTGGGAGAAAATGTCAGTCAGAATAAATCAAATTCAAAACCTAATCTATTTAAGCATTACCACCGTGTAGGAATTCTTTATAGTGTTTCCTCTAACGGTGGTTGCTTTTATTTTGTCCTTACTATTAGTTGTGGTTTAAGTATTTATTTTTATTTATACTACATATAGACTTAAAGATTTTAAATACTTTTGATACATTTTAAGAATTAATATTTTGTGTATCAAATGTGTTGAAGCATAGTGATCTGACATTTAATAGAGCCATAAAGTGAATTCTTTCTATTTCAGAAAACATAAAGAAAAGAAATGGAATACCATTTTAGAAGGGCAGGCTGCATGGTCTATATCATTTAGAAAAAAGTGAGTTCTGCAACCCTGTACACCAAGTGAATGAATCATGAAAGAAATATGGAAGTTGATAATAGCAGTTACTGCAGCAATAAAAACATGATAAAAGGCTCTTTGACAGTAGGAAACCTTGGAAGCCCTGCCAAATATAAAATCTAGTTTGTGGACATGGCAACATCCTGTTGTCTTTCATGGGTTTTGGGAGGTTTCTGACAACTTTTGGTTCATCCTCCTAAGCTGAAGTGGTCTATCCAATTGCGTTAGTTTCCAAGAGCAATCAAAATCATTTAAACTTTAAATACACATTTTAAAAAAAGAAGTACAGTAACGTTTTCAGAGCAATTTTCCTTGATTCAGGGGAAATAGTGGAATCTGCTGTGCTTTCATTCTTTGCTTAGATATATGTTTCTGAAGTTATGGGTCCACATGAACTTAGTTATGTTTGTTCCTTTTAAATATAATCATAACTACTAATTTTGGTGATTTTTATAATTTTTTTTATAAGATGAAAATTCAGAGAAATATTTTAGATCTTGATGACTGTTTCAGCCTTTGCTCAACTGAGGGACCCCTTAAGACAATATTTAATGAGATCCTAAGCGTGAGTAGCTATCTAGGCACTTAACCTTCTTATTACATCAGACACTCCACCCACTGTGCCAAACATTATGTCTTTGAAGTAACTTTTATTGAGTTACATAATTTTTGACCTGTTTCTGTCTTTCTTCTTGGAATTGTTCAGTGAAATGGAACTAAAAGAAGAAACTTCAGATGCAGAATAGCATTATTTTTTTTTCCTCCATAAACACCACTGGAACTACTTCCACCTCAAAAATTAGTAATTTCTTCTAACACTTTCTCAGTTGGAATTACTGTTCTGAAGAGAAGACCGCTAGGTACATTGGTAAATAACGTGAGGAACATTGAATGACCCAAAAGTAAGTCCAACCAGAAGGCAATGATGAGCCCTTCTTTTTCATGTCTGTACAGGATCTTATTTGCCTACTTGGGTGGCTTGGCTCATAGTACGCTGTGTCTTTAACACCCCCTCCCCATACACACAGACACACAAACACCCACACCCAAGGTCAACATTGATGCTTGGAAATGTTTATCCAGTTATTCTCGACTTTTAATACTATAACGTTTTCTTTTGTTTAGTTTGGATTGCATACTAATAAATTCTTACCAAAAATAATATACTTCCTGTAACTTTTACACCTAAAAATATGTTAAAATGCCTACTCCTATTTTTTTTCCCACTGACATTAGGAACTTTCTAAACACATACAAACACTTCTGCACACCCATACAAACACACCTATGACAAATAAAGTATAATTTCAATTAAGTAGTAATTGAAAAGAATCCCAGCATTTGAGTGTCTTATCTTTAAAAGCAAAAACCTTAGTCACTGTGGTGTAGGGAGTTCTGATCATAAACTGAGAGACTATCAGGGCTGGAAGGAACCCTGTCGTTAATCCTGTTTAACCACACTCCAATACTCGAATCCACATGGTAGCGTCCCTGCCAAGTGGTCACTGTGTGGTTGTACATCTCCAGTAAAAAGGAAAATAAAAGATACTCTGAACACAGACTATTGCCAGTAAGACTTTATTAATGACATTATTACAATTGTTTCTAAAATCCATTATTATTTCAGCGGTGAAGAGGAAAATGCCAGGCTAGCCTCAGCCAGATGGCTATTACAGTACGGTGGAAAGTGAATTACAAGAAATAGCCGGTGAATATAATACTGTTACAGAGATAGAATAAGTTAAAAACTGATGGAAAGGCTGCATGAATTGGCAGTGTTTTAGATCATTTAAAAAAAAAATCACTGAAAACCTAAAAACGATGCTTGCATTTAAGTGTAGCCACTAGAAAGACTTTCATATTTAATGTGAATTCTGTACCATTCTTTTAAAAATCTATCATCTGTAAGATGCATGTCTGTACTGTTTATATCAAGTAATATTTGCATTTATGTAAATATAATTTAAGATAGTTAAATATAAATTCCTGTTTATCTTCATATAAAAATATATATAAAAATAGAGTATTTAAAGGAGGTGGATATTCATACTGAGAAACTTATCAATCAAAATAGGGCCTTTTTATATTGCAGTGAAATTGAGGTATTTGTGCATTTGGAAATTTCAGCCACGTATTGAATGAACCCTCTCAGGTCTTTTTCTCCTAAAAAAGAAAAATAATTCTTTAAATGCCATTGTAACTGTGAGATGTTATCTCACAACAAAGCATTTGTATAATAAGGAACTTTATCATTATGAACCTAAGAGATAGAACAGAAAGTTCTAAACACTAGAATTAGGTATGTTTTATATGAAGGCCACAGTTTTAATTGAAAAATAATTTTATGCCTACTCTACATTTGGATTAGATACAATTGCTCTGGAAAATCAAAATACAGATACTAGTAACATAATTCTCCTTGTGGCTATACACAAATGCTTTAGGAAAAATATGCCTGTCAATTTGAAAATTCATAATCCTTGGAAAAATATTTACATAAAATGTAATTGTTATTTTAAGTTACATAGGGCTATAATGGCACAAAAAGCATTCTTAAGAAATATCATCGATGAAACGTACTAAAGTAATACACAAGCAACTACATTTTGTCCCTTACTTTAAAACTGTGTATTTCATCAGCTGAGACTGCGCTTACCCATGTAAGTTCACAGAGAGGACCAGAAGGGAATGTTTATGGAAAACACAAGGAGTACAAAGTTAAATACATTGGCGTTTTAACTAAAAAATATTTTAGTTTATACATGTCTCATAGAATCTCTTCAAATTCTCTTGAGGAGCATTTCTGCTCTTTTCCTTTTAGTAAGAAAACTTACAAAGCCTCGGAGGAAATGTTTTTCATAAGCATTCGATTCACGAAGCCTAGGCCATCATAAATGCCACTTTTTCTCCTGGTAAAAAATTATAAGCACAACCTCTGCTCGCAAATGGAATGTAATTGCTTTCCCCCCCTTTCAATATTAACGTATCTATGGAGATGGTAACACAAACTAAAGAGCGCTGTCCTGTTTTTTACATAATTCAAGTGTCTTTATTTTTCTTTATTAATACAATGCCATACCTAGCCCACAGTGGTTCTGGTTTACAATTATACTTCAAGTAACCTTTTTCTAGGTCTGTCTTTCACGCTGAAACAAAGTGGAGTTCAAGTTCACAACTTGGCTTTATAAAGCTATAAGAAAAAGTGTTATTGTTAATTTGTTTTAGCTACATGTGCGTTGTTGGTGACCACGTGTGTGTCAGGGTGCATGCGTGGGTGTGTGATCCATCCAAAATGCATGTGGTACACAGGGTTTGGCTCCCAGACCACTGCCCGGGGGAGTGGCTTGTCTCCGACTCTAAATTCAGTTTTCCTGCAGAGGGTCTACTCAATCCTTTTACTCTCACACATCCTGCTGAGAAGGATTTCAGAACAAACCTGATTTATGGGACCTCTGACATGATATGGTGATTCAAAATTTGGTACAGAGTCTTGTTGTTGCTTGCTTTGATTGCTGAAGTATTTACCCACAATATGGTTCCTTGATCTTTTCATTTTAATAAAGTGATATTCTTTGGATAACTTTGACTTCACTACCTGCAAATAAAAGCAAGAAAATAGTGAGGCAAAATCAAGAACATTAGAGCTCTGTATAGAACAACAAAACTATCTGTGGTACTTAAACGGCATCTCTGACACACAAATGTTACCCAAAGGGCCTGAATATGGTTTACATAACCAAGAACCAAGGTAACGTACCCCTCAAAAAAGACCAAGATTGAAATTCAATGTTCTGTTACTTTTCTTAGCTCAGGGCAACTCACAATCTCAGATGATTTTCCTACCACTCTGCCCTCTGAGTGTGTGTGTGTGTGTGTGTGTGTGTGTGTCATTGTGTGGAGGCCAACAGGCTAACATACAGCTTGACATAGTACCTCGATCGAGAAAAAGATCACTGACTCAAACCTAGTGCTCTAAACCTGCCATAGCACCCTTCCATAGAATGGAAACCAATACTATTTTCAGAGAAAAGGAAAAATATTTTTCCATCGCAGACCCACAAGCTGACATGTTTATAGTTAATGGTTTTATTTCTCTGGTCACTTAGTAAGTTATGGAATCTGGGTAGCAATCTATCCCCAATTAACTCAATAACTTTATATATTTGTAGACATATGTGTGCCTATGATTTTATCTTTAAAAATTTTTTTGAGTAAGTGGTATCAAAAAGCACTCATAATGCATAAAGGTGTATATAAGAAATTTCCTTCCAGCAAAAAGTTTAGGGTTTACTTTAAAATAACAAAAAGAGTAGAACTGGAATGTGCCTAACACACAGAAATGATAAATGCCTGAAACCACGGATACCCCACTTATCTTGATTTGATTAATTCACATTGTACGCCTGTACCAAAAACATCACATGTATCCTATAAGTATATTAATTATTATGTGCCCATAATAGTTAAAAATAAAAAATAGCTGCTCAATCCCCTCCCTAGAAGCCACAGGTATTACTAATTTCATGTGATTTTATTCATGGATGTTTGATGAATGACATGTTCACACTCATCCAGACAAAGAGCCTATATATAGTCTGTTCGTATGTTTTACAAAAGTTGTCCTGGTGAAATTCTATCATCAGTGTTAATCATTAGGTTAATAGAATTCAGGGTTTAGCACTAAGAAATGAGGTGGGGACCAAAGGACAGATTGCGAGGGACGTTTGGTAGTAGAAAAAGAGAGCAAGCAAGGAAAAAAGATACTGGTAAAGATGCTCTGGGTATCTTTATACATAAATAACCAATTATATGTTCATTATGCTAATGCTATTATAAAACATTTTTCAGTCAATATTTGGACACATAAACCATTATTGATAATTAATGAAAGCAATGCTAGTTCACATTTATTTTTATTATGTTGAATGCTATTCAGGGTGGCCATAAAGCCTGTGTACAACTTTGAATTGCACACTATTTTAAATCACACACAAACTTTATGGCCACCCTATGTAATGATTAAGGTAATATATTTTTTCTTTTTCTTTCTTTCTTTTTTTGTTTTGTAGAGACAGAGTCTCACTTTATCACCCTCGGTAGAGTGCCGTGGCGTCACACAGCTCAAAGCAACCTCCAGCTCTAGGGCTTAGGTGATTCTCTTGCCTCAGCCTCCTGAGTAGCTGGGACCACAGGCGCCTGCCACAACGTCCAGCTATTTTATGGTTGCAGTTTGGCCGGGGCCGAGTTTGAACCCGCCACCCTCAGTATATAGGGCCGGCGCCCTACCCACTGAGCCACAGGCACTGCTCCAAGGTAACATATTTTTTAATCTTATATAATAGAGTGCAAGGAAAACAGTTCCAATAAAAACGAATCCAGAATATTTTTAAAAAATTACATGGTATCCATTTGGAGGGTAAGTATTTATAATGACATTATAAGTAAACATGAATGCTTTTAGCAAAGTTATTTGAATAGAAAATCTGTAAAGATCTACACCAAAACTTTAACAGTAGTGACCTTTTGGTAGAGGGATTATAAGTGATTTTAAATGTACCGTTGTAACTTTTGGTCCTGATTTTTTCTTTTAATAACATGTGAATTACTTTATAACCATAATAATTTTGAGGCTATTCACATTTTGAAGAAAAAATTAGCCATATGTTTTTTAAAACCAATTACACGATGCTAACCCCAAAGAAATGAATTTCTTGCAGCTATGGGAGGTTTGATTTTTCCTGATCAAGTAAGTGACTCTTAAGAAATCCAGTGAAATCAGCAGGTTGTGGTAAGGAATCCCTATGGATTGCAATTTAGAGCTCAGTTTGCAGTTGACCGCTGATTAATATTCCTGGTCTGAAGTTTGTGAGTTTCCACCCTGTGCAGCTCTTTCTACCTCCATTTGGCTGTGCAGAGCTCTAACTATGACAGGCAGGAGGGGTGCTCCTGATGCTTTCCTGAAGATTTCGTCCCTGTTGGAGGAGGTTTGTACTCACTTATAGCAAGATTAGTGAACATTCTTCAGAAAGTTTATTTAAGGAAACCCTTAAGCATAAATATAACACTCGACCTTGAAATAATATTATTACAGGTTTCTGAAGCCAAAATAAGGTTAATTTTGTTTATATAATTTTATCTTCAGCTCTGGCTTATCCAAGTGCCTGATAGTCTGCATACTAATTACATGCAAAATAGGAAAAAGTCCATCCCGATGCAGAAGCTTACAGTTCTTTAAATGTTATTTTAATATTTGTGTGATTTTAGCATGGAATTTAGTGCTGCATTACAAAGGCTGGATGATGCTAGTGAAGATGCTTATGACAATCCCAGACCTGTCGCCAGTGTATTTGCCCAAGTGTGTAGCTTCCATTTGGGAGTATCAGTAACTCATCAGATCTCAGTGGGAAGGTTGATGGTTTATTTCTATTTTTAGAGACCACTAAGTTGACCTCTGGGATAACAGGGGTCTCCCTCAGCTTCTGAAAAGGCCAGGCTAATGCCTCCCTCTGTGACAATATTCCTCTGATGCTATTCAGGATTGAATCCTATACATCCACATCAGTGATTGGCCTAACAAGGTTTAATTCATTTAGTTTCCTGTGAAGACTCTATTTTGCAGGAACTTATCCAAAATGATATTTTCTAATTCACATTTCAGTCCCTATCACCCTGATACTGAATCCTGAAAGCTGACAAATTGATACAGAGATAATCATTTCAATTTTGACATGTCAAAATATGGATATAAGAAAATCCTTCCAAAGTGCTATTGTGAGTTGAATCTAGGAGCATTAAAAAAACTGGTAGTATTATATGTGGTACCACTACCATATTCAATTTATTTTGGAAATGCAATTTTTTTCAGTACTGTGAAATATTTCATTATAGGAAATTACCAAGGAATTATGTATAGCTACATGGTTGTTTACCCAGAAAACCCACAGGAGTCTCCTACAAAATAATTAGATATTATAAAGTTAATGTTTAAACCTTGTGTAACATGTCTATAATCTACCCACCATTAGTGAGAAATATCTTAGAAGAAAGAGCCCATTGCACAACTAAAATAACTTTCCTGAGTTCAACAATGACCTATGGAAGGCGGGAAAAGAATATATCAAAAGTTGAATGAGATGTTTTAAAAAAAAACAACATATGAACAAATGCAAAGACAGACCATGTCAAACCTTCCCAAGTTAACTAAAGTGCTATTCCAATTGTAATCATAGCAGCAATGGGGGGGGGGGCATGACAAAGAAATTCTAAAATATATATTAAAGAATAAATGTAAGGAAATAGTTAAGACCACTTGAAAAAGAAAAACAAAACAGCGCTGAATGGAGACTTTCAGTCCTGGATATGCATTTTTCAGTGTGTATCGAGTCTATCGTGATGACTCATGGTGACGTCAGTCTGACCTTGGCCGCCGGTGGAGCGTTAGTCGTCTGGAGCTCTGTACTTCCTCCCAGCGGCAGACGCCTCCTCAGGCCCTAACTCCTCTCACACGTTCCCCTGGGAACTTTTTCTCTTCCATCATCAACAGATTTCTTAGACGTCACCATCCCCGGTGAATGTTTCCTTGGCTTTCTTGCCAAAATGGATACCTGGAATTTCCAGGAAGGCTTTGCTTCTTTCTCCCACAATCCTGTCCTCTGTGTGTGCGTGTGTGTTGGGGAGCATGGAGCGCTTGCCGATGGTAGTGATACTCATCCTACCATGGTCCATGAGTCTAAATCCCAGGGGCAACCGGTTTGCTCTATTCAGAATTTCCTGGGGGCAGGAGAAAGAAGGCAGTTGGAAATGTATCATATCTTTCACTGGGAGGATCCCCGGTTTGAGCTGAGGGATTCAGTAATGAATGGGCCTGGGCAATGCAAAGATGGGCAGGCATCTCTGCTTGTTTCACTAAGAGGGCGAGCAGCCATCTGGGAACGGAACCCAACTGTGTCCCTCTAATCAATTTCAGATACAACATAGCCTCACTTCTTAGAAGGTGAGATTCCCTGAGTTTCATGGTAACCCAAGTAACACTAAGGAAAAGCTGAAAAAAGGTATTTTGCTTAATGCTATAACTCATTGGATCTCAGGCTTTGAAAACCCCGAGGCTGTACACAGAGGGAAAGAGTAAGGCTCTGCACGGAGATTCACAGAGATTTGGGAACCTGAGGATGCATGTCCGGCAGAGCAGGGACAGTCACTGTGGCTTGTGTTAGAGGTGGCAGTCTGCTGGAATGGCGCTGAGCCTGCAGGAGCAGGTTTGTCCCAAAGCATTTATGAAGCCCCTGTGGGGAGGACCTATCACACTGGCAACAGGATTAGAGTTCCAGCATGAGCAGATGGGGAACAAAGTCAGGTCACAAGGGGTAACATGCATTGTATTGACTGTGTCTGTATATTCCTCTTCCCTATTCACAGAGGCCAGAGACCTGAACCAACAGAGTTTATTTAGTACAGGAGCTGACGTATGCTGCGCACCCAATATGTTTTTCTTAGACTGGCAAGTATATTTTATCCTACCTTCCATTATTTTATTGGGTTTTTGTCTAAATTCAGACTGAAGATTTCTTTGTGACAGCAACCTGATACATTATGCTTTCTAGAACTTGAAGGCAAAATATGAGTTAAAGCCTGAGTATAAGCAGAATTCAATACCAAAATAGAATAGGAATGTTCTTATTGCAAATTAAAAATGAAGCTTATGAAAACCACTGGTCCCTAAAATGTTAATGGTTTGATAAGATAGTTCTAAATATTTCTCAATAAATCCAGTGACCACGAATGCTAACAGCCTAATACTTTTAATTGGTTGGGATTAAAACCAAGAATATTCATATGAAATAGAACAGTGTACCAAACTCCTAATAGAATTTCCAATAGAGAGGAAAGAAGTTTTTGGTTTTATTCTATCTACTTATTTTTTAACTTTTATATTGGACAAGAATTTGTGTAATTCTTTTGTAATGAAAAAGCAGAAGAGAAACAAAATGATGCTGTATCTGGTAAAATGGAATGATTTATTTTTACGGATAATATCTATCTTTTGATCTTCAGAGTTCTCTGCATCAAGTAACACGTGGAGTAGTTCAGATATGTTCCCTACCCCCAAGGGGACTATATAAAGACACATGTCTCAGATACTTGAAGTAACAACAAGAATGAAATGACTTCAAAGACGTTGTCTGAGGCCAGCCCCACCAAGGGCAGCCACCATGTTGTTTTTGTATTATGAATAGTTCCTTAGTACATTAAAAAGACTTAGTGCTAATTTATGGAGGGCATGATAATCTGTTCACACGGCTGTTATTTCTTTGAATTTATTTGTAAAATTTAGTATCTGGCATTGCTGTCAAACCTCTGTCTCTGAGTTTCAAAACATTACCTTATTTTACTTACCCTAAAATGGAGAAAAGGAGTTAGCTACATTTTTAAATCTTGGAAATAGCAATGAGAAATGTTTGATACCTGTATAGTAAAGAGCAAACTGCTTTCTCCTTTGATCTCGGGTATGGAAATCTGCCCATTTGGGTCCTTCCCAAAATCAGAGGACCATTGGGGTGATTAAAATCCAACTAAGGTGTCAGTTGCCATGTGGCTTTGAAAGAGAGTGCAATACGAATGTTGGTTACCTCTGGGTCATCATCATCACAATAAAAGTAAACAACAAAAATAAATTATTAGAAAACATCAGTGAAAGATTTAGGCCTTAAAACAGAGACAAAGGCCTTAGATCAGTGGTTCTCAACCTGTGGGTTGTGACCCACAGGAACTGTATTACAGGGTCACGGCATTAGGAAGCTTGAGAACCACTGCTTTAGATGTTTGTATAAAGTGGTCACTTTCATCTGAGATAAAGTCTAATGGATTGACAATTCCAAATGTTTCTCTAAATTTCCATGCAGGACTTGACCACTGGAAAAAAACATATCTATCTAAAGGCAAAGGTACTACTACATATGGTTAATAACACATGAATATAATTTGGCAAATGTTTATACTATTTTATTTTTTTTTATTTTATTTATTTATTTTTTTTGTAGAGATAGAGTCTCACTTTATCGCCCTCGGTAGAGTGCCGTGGTGTCACACAGCTCACAGCAACCTCCAACTCTTGGGCTTAGGCAATTCTCTTGCCTCAGCCTCCTGAGTAGCTGGGACTACAGGAGCCCATCACAATGCCCGGCTATTTTTTTTTGTTTGTTTGTTTGTTTTGCAGTTCAGCCAAGGCTGGGTTTGAACCCGCCACCTTTGGTATATGGGGCTGTTGCCCTACTCGCTGAGCCACAGGTGCTGCCCCATTTATACTATTTTAAATACAAGTGTTAAATGCTATTTTTTTTACTACTTTTATCTGAAGTAACTCTACTTTTTTGTTTATTTTCTTTTTGTGAGTTTGCTACATCAAATTATATTTAATATCAGAAAGAGATAGTGAAGGATAATTGGTCACCATAAAGGGTGATAATCTGTTAGATGGCATTATTCTATAATTACTAGTCTTACAATAAAAGTTATTTTGTCCTAGCAATGTTCAAATTTATATTAAGTTACATGTAGGAATAGACTTTCCAGTGATGATTACAGTGTTTCAAAGCAATTATATATTGTTAACATATTAACTATAGAAATTTACGAAGGTGTGATATGGGAGCTGAAATCAAATGTTACAAATAGAAGTTATTATAGGCTAAGTGAACACATATTCCTGTGACTCAGTGTTACAAGAAATGAAATTCTTTGCTTTGGTGTGGAGAATTAACTTTCTTTACTTTCATTTCTAAAATACTAGGAGATCTCTGAGCTTATGTTTGTAGATCTTTCCGTAATTCTATATAATTAAAAACTTGGGCACCCAGACATTTTAGAAGGCATATAAATGGCTACAATTCAACTTGACTGGTTTTGGCCAGTGGCTGTTGTAAAACTTGCCCAACAAATGAAAAAACTATTATAAATTACATAGCAAAACTAACATCACAACTTTTAATAAACGCATGTACCTTCAATACTCAAAAGTGATTTTGCATAGTCATCCAAAATGAGTGCATTACCATGTCAGCTTACATTTCAGCTGCATCTGAAATAACTAATTTTCAAAAAGCAAGTACAAACAAGAAGGCGTGGTGAATTGGAAAAGTGTCAGGCAGATTACAAGCAAATACCTTTCTTAAAACTGAACTTGACCTAAATAACCCCTAAAGACTTCTGATGTGGTTCCAGATTCACAGAACAAAATAGAAAACAATTTTCGTGGTGCAGTGTTCCAAAATCGCCCTAGACTGGATCAGACGGATGCTCTGATCACATTCTTCAGGATCACAGGGGTGTCTGGAGAGGAATGAAGATAATGTCCTTTTGAGATCGGAAAACAGGAGATTGGCCAGGGAAATGTGCTAATGTAGAATTTTAAGATAAATATATACTACTGAAGTACTGTTTACTGGATGAAGTCATTCTACAGATGGCACGCAATCTAAGATCTAGTCACAAAATTCTGACCAGCTGAAAAAGTAGCCTCAGCACACACAGAAGTGGAATGAAAATAAAGGGACAAACAATATAGCCAGAAGCCAGGGCTTATAATTCATAATTCCATGTGAGGACATCATGCAATTTTGACAGATAATAAAGAATTCTTTCATTTCATCCTCTACTTCCCAAATATTTAATTATGGCCACATGAAATAAAGTGCATTTTGTTTGAAGGGAGTCCAGCTTCTGAATGGGTCAAAGATGCTAGGGATGAGGGGTAAAATGAAAATTTTCAAAATGAATCTTGTTTTGTTTTGATGTTTCCAGATTTGAAATCAGCATTTGCCTGTTTCCCACCCTAACCCTTCTTACTCTGATAGCCGAGCCTCTGTAATGCCTGTTTCTAGATGGAGCTCAGCATTGGCTCTGGAAACAAATTCTGTTCTGAGGTGCAGAGACTGATGATAAGGAGCTGCAGATCAGAAGTTTATGAATTTAATATTAAACTGTTGGTTCTTCTTTTTTTTTTTTTGTAGAGACAGAGTCTCACTTTATCGCCCTCGGTGGAGTGCCATGGGGTCACACAGCTCACAGCAACCTCCATCTCCTGGGCTTAGGTGATTCTCTTGCCTCAGCCTCCCAAGTAGCTGGGACTACAGGCGTCCGCCACAATGCCTGGCTATTTTTCTGTTTTGCAGTTCGGCTGGGGCCGGGTTTGAACCCGCCACCTTTGGTATATGGGGCCGGTGCCCTACTCAATGAGCCACAGGCACCGCCTAAACTGTTGGTTCTGTCTTGAATTTCTACACAGTTCCCTAGAGATTAACTCCTCTATCTGAAAGTCAGTTTCCCTAGGGCCGAATATTTATGTTATTATTATTATTTCTTTTGAGACAGGTCCTTGCTCTATCTCCTGGGCTGGAGTGCAGTAGAATCATCACAACTCACGGCAGACTCAAACTACTGAGCTCTCAAGTGATCCTCCTGCCTCAGCCTCCCCAGTAGCTGGAACTACAGGCCTACACCACCTAATGTTTCTATTTTTTTTTTTTTTGTAGAAATGGGTTCTCACTAATGTTCAAGTTGGTCTCAAACTCCTGGCCTCAAGCATTCCTTCCACCTCCGCCTCCCAGAGTGCTAGGATTATAGGAGTGAGCCACTATACTTGATCCATATTACTAAATTGTTGATACTATTTGGATGATTTTCATTAGTCTAATTATAAGCTAAATTTCTACCCTGCTCTATTTAGATGTATATAGTGGATCTTGGAATCTATATTTTGATTAAAGAGAGGACAGTTACTCACAAGTAGTTGTTTCCATCTATCTCTCTTATACTTAAAATTTTTATTTACGATTATGATACCTTCCAGGCATGGTGACTCACCTATAATCCTAGCACTCTGGGAGGCCAAGGCAGGTGGGATTGCTTGAGCTTAGGAGCTCGAGACCAGCTTGAGCGAGAGTGACCTCCATCTCTACTAAAAATAGAAAAAAACTGAGGCAAGAGGATAGATTGAGGGCAAGAGTTGGAGGTTGCTGTGAGCTATGATGCCATAGCACTCTACCCAGGGTGACAGCTTGAGACTCTGTCTCAAAAAAAAAAAAAAAAAGAAAAGAAAAGAAAAAGATTAAGGTACCAAAATGCTACTTCAAACAAATCTGTGTGAAGCCACATTTCCAGCTGCTGACTTCACTGTAGGAGCTTACTCAGTGCTAATATGCCCTTTTCATAATTATCTTTCACCACGCTGTTCAGGTTGCTGTTAGGAAAGCTCTGCAGGCCCTCGTGTGAGGGGCCTCGTGCCTGACTGCTGTGTTCTGGGAGGTCTGCCCAGACGCTTAGGGGTCCCCCTTCAGGTGCCAACTTCACCTTCACCTTTCTGTTTTCAGTCTCTAAATTAATTTGTCCTTTACTATCCTTGTGTTTCTGAGTTCAGACTTCCTGTATTTCAATTGGAAAAGATGTGGTATGTGTGAATGTAGGTTACTGACTGCCCGGGCTTGGGGAAGGGGCTCGGGGCTCTGCCAGTTTTGCACATAGACTTTTCATCCCCTGTCTTCTGACCCGTGTCTCAGACCTGCTTCCTCAGCTCTTGGTTCCTTCGGGCTCCGAACCTTTGAAAGGATTTGTGCGGCAGGGGCGCCTCACCGCCCGCTCACGGTTGTCCTCGCCAGGCACTTGAAGTTCTTACTTCCTTTCCTGCTAAGTCAAACTTCATAACATCGATTCAGATTTCTAGTCTGTTATGAGCTATTTCTTATTATTTTATTTTTTTTCCATAGGGAGTGAAGAGCTTTATGTATGTAAATCATCTTCTTGAGGTTTCAAAGAGAGAAGAGAATGGCTTGTGGCGAATCTGCCACCGTTAGCCTGTACTGCACACGTGATTTTAGACCTTACTCTCTGCACCAGTTTTCTCAAAGTATGTTTAAAGAGGTGTTAATAGTTGTGACTAAAAAGGGAAAAGTGGTTCTGTATTCAAAAATGTTGAGGGAAAACAGGGCAAGACTAAGCTAAACAATTTCTTTAGTGCCAGAGTTTTTGAGATCATTTAATATACTAACACTATTTAAGAATCTGTAAGATGGAAATATATACCGTACAATATTTCTCAGACTACAGAACTTGCTTTTAGCATTAAAATGTAGTGTGGGAAAGATACACGAAGAAGCCCAGTTTGCCTTAGTTTGGCTCTTAACTGTTGGCGGTAAACTCCCGGTCACGGAGTTTATTGCAAAGAGCATGAAGTAGTGAGTGGCTCAGCTTCTCCCTTAGCCGCACTGACATTCTCCATCTAGCTCTTCAAAGGCTGGAGGTCCCACTGCCTGGTGCAGTCATAAATAATAGAAGTTCGACATAAAGTGATGGATACTCTCTTTTTAATCTTTCATTTTTCTTAAGAGAGAAATCAATTTAATTGGGGTTACCACCATTCAATATAGCATGCTCTATTCGAACAGGATTTTGTTCCGATTATCTCGGAAAAGGTTGGGCTCCCTCATGACCAATGCATTCATCGCCCAGCATTGGTTTATAATCTAATCAGCTGGTAGAAGCACTGCAATTCACCTGCTGATGATCACATGAGCACTAACCATTTTATACAGAGAGAACTGTCTGGAACTATGTTCCTACGAAAAGGATTTGAGGAATGGTCAGCAGTGAAAGCTTCTGTGACTCCTCACTACACAGCCATTGAAATATTTTTAATGACATCAGATTTGAAGTACAGGAATATTGTCCTGGTGTGGCAAGAAGGATAGGTTTGAGTAGTTGAAACTGGAGGCTCTTAGATGAAAATGTTAACAGTAGCCTAGAACAAATTAAGAGAGAGAGAGAGAGAGAGAGACCCTCCCCCACCTTGTTCATTCTTTCCTGTACTTCTATCCTATCCTGTGCAGGGTGACTCTCCACTACTGTTCATAAACACACCAAAATCTTTCCTCTTCTAAATCCAATATCTTTCCCCCTTTCTTATTTTTACTTGATGAAAGGTTTTACCAGCTTCCTTTGTCATTTCCTAAACCTCTTCAATCTATCATATTCTAAATTCTCCTCAATATTCACTCAAACTACTCTTCAGAAGGTCAGAAAGGACCTCCTTGATACTAAAAACCAAGAGGATTTTGAAACTCTTACCTTAACAGCTCAGCCTGTTACATTTGACTGTGTTGGTACCATACCCATCTCTCCTTTTTACAAACTTTGACTCTTTGGCTTTCCATGGCACCATGCTCTACTGGAGTTTTCTGCTATTTATGCTCTAAATTCAAAGGATCTTATTTCTCCAAACTTTGCTTACACATTGGTGTTTCTGGGAGTTTCATCCTCAGCTCTTTCGTCACTCTGTTTTCTTTCTGGGGATGATCTATTTTCATGGTTTCAACTACGACCTATTTTCTGAGGACTCCTAACTCTATCTCCAGTCACTACCCATCTTGCAAGCTTTGAACTTTTATATCTGTTTCTTAGTGATCTCCACCTTCCCAACCTGCGTGCATCCCAAACACATATTCAAAATTGAATTTACCATCTTTTCCTAAGCTGTTACCTTTTCACTATCTTCTGTCTCAATCGCCAGTTCAGATCTCGAATCAGCCACCCGAATTAGGAATCGTCTTTCATTCTTCTTACTCACCTATGCCACAGATAAGATCTACAGATATTATCATTTTTTAACAGCACTTCTATTTATCCACTTCTGTCTCCTGCTTGCTGGTTGGAATAGGCCTTTGCCATCACTCACCTGACCTGTGAAAAAAATTTCCTGACTTGTTTTCCTGGTATAGTCCTTTTAAAGTCTTCCCTCCTCATGTTATGAGTCTTAATCATTTGAAACTAAAACATGACCATCTCACTACTCTCTTTCAAACCTTTTAGAAGGTCTCCATTATCTACAGAATCAAGTATAAACTGTTGCTGAGACTGGGCCCTCACCTGCTATTTTCCACTCCCCCCTCATAGTTGCTGTTCTATAGCAGACAGAGCTGCTTCTGGTCCTGAGACTATCAGATTACTTCACAGCTACTTTGGTTCACATTTTCCAATGGAGCTGGAATGGTATTTCTTCTGTCATTACTCTGTTACTTATTACTCATTTTCTAGCACCCTATGAATTCTGTGATCTTGACCTACTGCCTCTTCATCCTTCAACAGTCAAGTTGGATTGTTCATCCAATCCTTAGACAGAGTGCCTCTTCTTATGTATCTCTGACATACTGCCTAACATATTGTTTCATAATAAGGGTTTTTAAGCCTGAACGTGATTGCAATGTCTGGAGGGCAGAGAATATCTTTATTTACTTTTGTATCACTGCTATTTGGCTCAAGCATTGGACTCACAAAATAAATGCTGGATTAGTAAGTAAATGGTTAAACAAGGTCAAAGCAACAAGAATGGAGAACAGGGGAAAAACTTGCAAAAATATTTCATATGTATAAGAACATAGAACTTGGTACCTGGGTGATTGAACACTAATCTATAAATGTAGTGTGATGGAGTGAATTAGGGAATACCAGAGGGGAAGAAAGTTTAAAGAAAATATTAAATCTCTGGGGGGGGGATATGTTCCTTTAGAGATAGTTCTGAGAGCCCTATAAAGATGTTCTCTTAGCTCATTTTATAGCAGTAGTACAATTTCTGTGAAACTGAATTTTAATTACTAATATATTAAAAATGGCCATGCTGATAGTTAACTTCTGGGTTCTTCTATATAAGCTAACTATATTTGGATAATTTGGTCATTTTTTTCCCCTCAAACTCATTATTTATTTCAGGATTTTAGGTAGATAAATTTAAAGGTTTTTTTTTTTAATTGTTTTTAGATAGTGAACTTTCGAAGTTCAATGGAGAAAGAAAAACAACTTTACTTCTAGTCCAGCTAACTTTTTGTTTAGTTAGTTAATATTAAAGATTATAATATTAAGATTAATTAATATTGGGAAGGCATCTCTGTCAAAGAACTAAAACTCCCTTCTTACTTCTTTCCGTGATGCCAAAATCAAAGAAAACCTGCAGAAATTAGTGCTGGGTAGTGATGAACGCTGAACTTTGTTGACTGTGTCAAAAGCTGTAACTACATTTGCTGGAAAAGAAAGATGTTATATGAAGCTTGTACAACCTACTGCAGTAATTAATAATCACATAACAATTGGTGTGTATTGTCCCCTTCTTTAGCCAGGCTTGAGCTGATAGTATTATCATATCTTTTCCAGGTCTTAGCTTGTTCAGAGGAGATGTTTACCACATAACTAAAGCATGATCCCAAACCTCTCTTGGGCAAAAGCTACCTGGATTCTGTTTGCTGTCCTGAAAAGCATTGGGGAAATAAAATTCCATTTTCACCGTTGAAAAGAAACACCTGCTTTTCTAATCAGCAGGAACATTTTAGTCAAAATTGACGCACACCAGTTGAGAAACTGTTTATAGATTCTTGTTGGCAATGTATTCTCTTTCGATGCCATGACAGATGAAAGAGACACCTCAAGACCTTTAATCTCACCTGTGGCAATAAGTGCTCCCTGAAGCAGGATTGTTATGTCTACTGTAGAATCTTCTGACCACAAACCAGAGAAGAAACATGAAGATCTTATGTTAATGGTTAAACCAATCCTTCTCAGGCATCCTTGAATCTATTGTGGGAATAGTTTAGTTGAACACTAGAAGATAGAAGGACTCCAAGCCAGAATTCTTATGGTTTTAATATAATTGTTTTTAATTCTTCCTATTATTTTATGGTAAATTTTCTTTGCCCATCTCATAAGCTGAATGCAGAGGGGAAAAAAAGGCTATCAATAGAATTTCTTCCCCTTTATGTATTTTGCACGAGACCAGTAATCAACTTTTTCCTGGCTTGCTCCATTCATCATCAAGCCATCCTTTATAAGGACTTTTAGAGATTTTTTGATTGTTGGGAATAAGCTATCAGTGGTTTAAGATTTTGAGTGATGGTTTAGGAAGATTATAAAATATCAATGTCAGCTCCAGAGACTTCTTGAGGTTTAGGTGGTGCAAATTGTTTAAGAGTTAAGCAATACTTATGCCTAAGCAATGAATGAGTTTAGAGATTTTATCATGAAGCGAGTCAGTTGAGAAAGATGATCTTATCAGTTCGATGTTGTAACTAGAAAAGCAAATTCTCCCAGAAGCATATTTTGCCTTAAACATGAAAACTGCAAAATAGATAATGCCCCTCTGGGATCAACTGATATAATTTGGGGGAGACCTGCATGTCTTGCCCTTAAGACAGTATACATTTGAGAGAGAGTTAAGAAAAAGCAATTTGTACATGATAATTACCCACAAAAAACATAAAATCATGTAAGTGAAAAAATTTTACCTGCCATGCATGAATCATTACTATGCAAATTAAGATTAGTTTTTATTAGTGATAATTAACTACCAAAATTCTAGTGCTGACTGTTCAAAGAGCCTTTTTTGTGGTTTTAAGATTTCATGACTCCCAGTGTTAGTCAGTTGACATCGTTGCGGGAGATACATATAATGCAATCATGTGGGAAGGGCATCTTTTGTTTTTAATTCGAACCATTCTGGAAATTGTTCTGTTTTGTTTTGTTTTTTAAATCATGAAGGGCATTTCCTTTTTAGACTTTCAGACCACTTAAGCTGAAAAAGAGAAACAGATCTTCCCCCACCAAATTGAAGGACAAGAATTGAAGACACATTCTGTAAACATAAGTAAATAAATAGATTATTTCTAAAAGATGCTCCACCCTAAAAACCAATGTATATGTTGTTTTTCAAAGTCCCCATTTTCTGGCAACCATTGGCGTGGCTACTGCGGCCAACTGCAGCCCTGAACCACCTCAGCAGCAAGCTCATGGTTTCTTTCCCTTCCCCCACTATCACTTGGCCTTGTGTTTGTAAGTTTCAACTTTTTGCAAATAGGATACAGACTCTGTTTTTTGTAGAAGAAATTTGTAGACACCTATATCTTACAGCTTAAAGTCTGTTGTGCAGCAGCATGACCAGCCTTGAAGAAGCTGCATCACAACCTAAAACATCACGTTCTCTGCTGTGGCTGCAGCCTGTCACATCCCCGAGAAGCACTTCTATTGGGCCTAGAAAAGGATGACGTGAACCCATCAGGAAATTGGATAGAAGAACTAATGCAGCTTCAATAGCTTTTTTTGTATTTATAAGAAGCTGGGAACCAAGATGGGCTCCGACAGTCAGCAAAAGGATGAAAAAAAGAATCTGAAGGAAACTTCAGCTGTTACATCACTGGTCAACCCACTAATGAATGAATCTTGGTTTTCAGAAGGAGACAAACAAGACAGAACAATTATCCAAGAAGCCTCATATTCCACGCATGTCTGATTAAAATGAAGTTTTGCAAACCATTGTCTCAGCAGAAGAGTTGTGTGACAAAGAAAGGAGAGACAGCATTCCTGTGTGTTTTCCAAATGCTCTGTGGTCTTCTTGTCCTGTGGAATGTTGCCTCATTCTTGCCTTAAGCCAAGTCACAGAGGCCTTCGAGACATCAGCTGGGAGAGCTGAGCACACGTGTGTTGGGGTTTGAGGGGAAGGAGAACTGGTAAGACACATATGCTGTGGCTTTCAGGTGGCAGAGGGAGAAGGCTACATTAGGGATTAGCTGCATTTCCAGCAACAGCAGCAGAGCAAGGATGCGTGAGGATTTCTGTGAGCACCGAAGTGTTGCAAGAGTAGTGCTATTTTGAATGTTTTCCTGGAGGATGCCTGGAGGGGCAACATGTCCCTTGACAGAGTGATGGACAGCTGGTTGCTAAGGGACCAAAAAAGGAATCCAGTTGCAGGAGAGATATTACATCTGTCAAAGAAATTGTAATCAGAAAATTCTGGGTGGTAGACTGGGCTGCAAGGAAGTTCACAAAAATACTCTTAGAAAAGAAGTAAGTAGCTTGCTATACTCAGAGAGCACATCTCTGGGCTGTGCCCACACTGGTCGAGTGAGACCCTTCCTGTCCTTAACATTTCCTTTCTACTCTGGTCCAAGGCAGAAAGAGGTGGAAGAGTAGAGAGCAAGACGGGGAAACAGCGAAGAAGCCTCCTGCGTTCTCTTCCCTACTTTCTGATGTGAGCTGGTAGAGGGGATTGACATACACAGCTTTGACCCAAGACTGGACAATTTTAGTACAGAAATGATGCTCCCATGCCTGAAAGTGATTGGAGCCCTTTTATGATCTGAAAGTGGTGTTAAAGTTATAGGATCTACCTAAGATTTTATTCAAGTGGTAGAGAAGAAATAATTCACAGAGGAGTTTGAATAGACAGGCGGGAAAAGAATAAAATTGTTTTTAGCTAGCACTTTATCAGCTAAGCCTATTTATTTACTGGCTACAAATAAAATAATTTTCACCCCAGAGTACAGAAAAAAAAATGCAATCTGTTATGCATTGGACAAGTTAATGGAGGAAAGGCACCCATCAGTTGAGCACATTAAATAGACTTGATTGTGCGAGCTGTCTCCACTGAAGGTTTTTGCCACCTTCTTTGGAAGAAATTTCTGATGGGAAGCCTTGAAGTCTATGAGCAAGGGTGATCAATTTCCAGATTCTCATCCTGCGTGCATTCACTAATGGGCCTAGTTTTGAAGTGTCTAAATAAATATTAATTTTTGAACACTTCATTTCATAGAATCAGAGTTGTGACTACTGCAATGCCTCAGACGAGTGATGATGAATAACCAGTTAATCTCCTCTCAACATTGTTTATCATATAAATAAGACTGACAATGCAATTAAAGATATCACAAAATATTTTTATCAAAAGCTATGAACATCAGACAGCTAACATAAATACCTCATGAAAATGACATGCACACTTCCCCTGCAGAAATTCTTTGTATCTTCCCATTGTTATAGTGAATGTGTCAACTACTTCATAGCCATATTTCTTTGCAGTATCTAGAATAATCAAATTTTCTTTCCATAAATTCCGTACTTCACTCTGGATTGCAAAGCAAAAGAATGAGGATTATTTTACGATTTAATAACTTAGGCGGAAATCGTGTCCTCTTTTTCACAGGGATTGGTCATATTGTAAGATGAAGATTTTCACATGGATTTCTTAAGTAAAGATGTGTTCTTTTTTTTTTTTTTTTTTACTTAAAACATAATGTAACCATTTACACATATATAATACAGCAATGCATAAATATCTATAGTGGCACATCATTTTACATTCCCTTCCATAAAAAATAGTTAAAACCCATCAAAATATTTAAAATTCTTAATTTAAAAATCAACATTTGGGAATCTCAAATACCACCTCCTCTTTGGATTCTCAGCCATTTAGTCACTTGAGAATTAACTCGCATCTGCTTTTGCTTAACTCTTACTGAGGGACAAGAATACAAGGATAAAGAAATCATGGTTTCTGTTCTTCCGACAGAGCGTTCTGATAGGAGAAGCAGATACATAAACATTTAGTGAGATCTTTATTGGAGGTGAATACAGCAAACTTTGGCTAGTACTGGAAACAGAAGCAGCTCTTCCAGAGGCTGGGCGGCAGCTGGACAGTGATGCTTTAAGGGGGTTCCTAAGTAGCCTCGAGTGAGGTTCGCTGGTTGGATGGGGGTAAAGAGGGAAGGGGAGTGCTTTGGGGAGCAGCAGAATTGAGGGAAGGTCCCAGCTGCTGCTACTGGGGATCACATTCCTCCCTCCCGCCCCCCTCATGTCCCAGAAGTTCTAATTAGTTCTACTCTGTTGTGGGGGAGGGGACAGCTCCACTGACCCTAGCTCTCGTGGCCGGGCCAAGTTCCCCAGAACTGACCTGCCAGGGGAGACTCTTCCCACCCAATCCTTCCTTCCTTCTCTGCATTCACGTCAGACGCATTGCAGCCACACAGATCCCAGGACAGGGCAGGCACTGTCTAGCAGGGGAGCCGGATCAGTGCAGAGCGCATGTGCTGAGTACAGGGATGAGGACGTGAGCCACTAGTGCGGAACTACGCGGCAGGAGCAGCCAGCCGAGCCCAGGGCGCCAGGAAAGTCCTCTCAGAGCAAATAGCATTTACGCTAACACTTGAAGGAGGGCTCTAAGATGAGGGAACAGCGATTTCGAAGGCTTGGAGGACACTTGTGTACATACGCTGTGGCACCCAGAACAATGCACTTGTGTACATACACTGTGGCACCCAGAACAATGCACTTGTGTAGATTCGCTGTGGCACCCAGGACAATGCACTTGTGTACATACGCTCTGGCACCCAGAACAGTGCACTTGTGTACATACGCTCTGGCACCCAGAACAATGCACTTGTGTACCTACGCTCTGGCACCCAGGAACAAGTCCATAGATCAGTGGTTCTCAACCTTCCTAATGCCGCGGCCCTTTAATACTTCCTGTGGGTCACGACCCACAGGTTGAGAACCCATAAAGGAAAGCTGAGACGGGTCTTGAATGACTACACAAGCATATGATGAGAAGTTCAGGTTTGTTTTCTGTCTTCACTTGCTCTCTTTTTCCTTCTATTCATTTTCCCCTCCTTTTCTCCTTCTGCCCTTACTCAGTTTGAAAAGGCTGATGAGCACCATCAAAGCCCGCGTGAAGGCATCATGTTTAACAGTAAACGTTGTAGTAAGTGCTGAAGAAGCCTTTGCTGAGATGAACGTAAGCAGTGCCCACAAGCACTCCAGTTGCTGTGGGGAGCGGCAATCAAAGAGGCCCAGAGTCCTAGAGAAGGGACTGCAATCTTGACCTGTGGCCTCCAAACAATATTGAAGGGATCCAGCGCAAAACCCATAGCAAAAGTTTTCAAAGAAGTTGTAATTAGAAAATTGACCCTACATATTCCTAAACCCTTCAACTGCCCTAGGTGTTAAATGCCTCAACTTATTTTAAATAACCTCCACCCCTCCTCCCACCAAGATGTTGAATTCGGAGGCTTATATTGGCCACTTTCTACCAATTTTGTTGTTTTTGTATCACAGAAGGTGTCCAGGCAGATAAGATTCTGAGAAAGGAGGGAAAAGGGTTGTGCGTTCTGTGCTGGGGAAAGCTAGGAGCTTGCAAGACAAACACAAAAATAAATCTCAGCCTCCTTCATACACATGGAATGGACAGCTTCCTTTCTCCCAATTCCCAGGGCTGCCCCGAGCCATCACTCTGTAGCTGCACACAAACTCTCGGCTGCTCCCGCACTCTCCTTGCCTCAGCAAGAGCAGCTGGTTCTTTTCCCTACAGATGGTGTCTTGTCTTTTCTTTTCCGAGACTTCTATTTAGTGCTGAGACTAATTTACGTGTCTTCTACAAGAACTGGTCAGAGGCCCCTAACTCTTTTCAGTTCTGAATATCCAACCAGAGGAAAAAGCAGCGATAGTACTTCAAAGATGATTTTTTAAAGCAATCAGACAGAAATCATCTTCAAAAAGACCACTCTTTCCCAAAGGACTCATTGATAGTAACAATTTCATTTGTAGTTTCAGCATGACCCTGGAGAAAGGAAAGCCTTCCCATGCAACCTTTAAAGGTATATGCAACATTGGTGGTGTAGGAGAGACCTGAATCACAGTCTCCCTCGTATGCCCCTTTCTTCTTTACGTTTGCATAGTCTGGCACCCCTGCCTCCTTTTATGAACTCAATGCATTGTTTATAACACATTGTGGACTATGGTCTTCTTGTCTCCAGAAATTATTATAATGGATTTGAAATCATAATCCTTAAGTATGTCATCTCCTATGATTTTTGCTCAATATTATATATTGCCTTTGGGTCTTTCTCTGCAGGGATTCTTATAGGTAATGAAGTTCACATAACCCAGAGGAAATGGGCTTACCTGTGTTAAGAAATGCACTCCATTCGCTGGCAGATGAAATCCAATTCCCAAAGTCTTGATGATCACTAGGATATTGAGTAAATTTTCCCTGAATGAAATAATTAAAATTCTAAAGTCACTAACATCAATTTCTACATTTCTAGATGTTTCTTGTTTATGAACCGAGCATGGTGGAATGTTTTAAGAATGTGATTATTGGCATATAAGACTAAATTCCTGTTTTATAGATTTGATGTATATTAGGGTTTTTTCCTTTTTTGAGGATAGAGTGTCACTGGACATGTTTCAATCTGTGGCACATGCAAATTTGGATACCAAAGAGCCATGCTGTAATTGGATACAAAAGGAGACTTTATGTAACGCTAAATTACAAGTTGTTCTTTAAATAAAATCTGGATGAAAGTCACATCAATGCTAACTTTTTTTTGACTTAGAATACTAATGACATTGCTACAAATTTAGAATACAACTGTACCTCTTCAAAACCTTGTGAATAATTTGCAGGTGATTGGAATTAAGCCACTGAACACCACCAACAACAAGTACAGTCCGACCAGTATTCTCTAGGGGACGTGATCTGAAATCAGAAAGAAAATCAACACATGTTGCCTTAAAACAGATGGTAAATATCGTAACTGCTTTGCCTCACATTTCATTGAACCATATCTGGCATCCTGATCACAGGACCCTCTTGTCATTTCCAACTCATTTTTAGCCACGTTACTTGCTATCTAAGCTTTTTGGCACATTTAATATACAGTGAGCAATTGTGAGCACTAGTAAAACACAGTACATTGTGGCATTGAGTCCTCCATAATAGATCCTTTGTACCTTTGCAAGAGATGTTCAAGTGCTTTTTCAAACGTTGGTCTCAAGGAAGGGCTCATCCAGAACTGAGGATAGTAGGAGTAACTGATCACAGTCTTCCCGCCATTGACGTTGTGGTAGAATTTAGTGCCATGCACTTTCTGCCATTCCTGCAACGTTTCATTCAGCCTTTCGATCAGATAGTACATGATCCCTCTGTTGGTTGAGTCTCCAATGAAGAGAATCTACAAATTAAAGAAAAGAATTTGTTTTCAAATCTGATGATACATGGCATAGGAGATCTTTTAAAATAACTGATTTTGTGAATATTCTTAACTACTTGCTAAATCGTTTGAAGGACAGCCTCTCAAATTGTTAGAATAATATTCATCATATTCTCCCACAAACCTGTTCATTTTCCTCTCTTCCATATTCCTAGTAATGCCATCACCACTGATCCAAGTCATGTTTACAGCTTTTTCCTTTATAGTATCTTCAATGTCTCTGTCTCCCTTCTGGTTTTAACTCTCTCATCTAATCAGCTTAACAAGTCTTACTGATTCAAATAAGCATGAGGTATTTTAGTGTTCTAGGAATACTTAGGAATTTTTCATCTCTTTATTTTGTAAATGTGAAAACTGAAAGTCAATAGAGGTAGCTCAATAGAGGTCATGTCTACTTGAGAAAAGAGCCATAGGACCAGAATCCAATTTTCTGAACAGCAGTCCATGTCCCAAGGTGCACATCCTGGTGCCATTTTCTCTCCAATAAGTCTCTCACCCCGTCACCTCCTCCCTGTCTTCACCAGCACAGCCCTGCTTCAGGCTCTCTCTGCCTGCAAGCTGCACTGTGTGACACCTTCCCACATAATGGCTGCACTCTCATTCATTCCACACACCCATGGCTGGGCTCAATTTCCAAATTTCTACTTCTGGTCATTTTATTTCCATGCTTAAAAACTTTACTGGCTCCTTGTTTCTTATAAAATCACATCTAAACCACTTCAGTTCAGCTAACATTTCCCCAAATTTCATTGCATATCAAGCTTGGCTAGGCAGAAGTTGCATACAGAGTATTCGCTAAGGTTTGAATCATTGGCTCCTTCTCACAGAGGAGGCATTGGAAGCTCACGGATATAGAGGCCATAAATCTAGTCAATGGTGAACCCAGGATTCAAACCCAGTCCTTTGACTCCTGAGGTCAAGTACAGGGTCAGTGGCTCCATCTTCTCAGTGCTTCCCTTCACCTGAGCATGTCAGATTCCTACTTTTTCACTGAACATGATTTGCACGCAACATCTGTTTTTCCTTGTGTTAATCCGTCTGCCTTGAAAGTTCCTCCACTGCAACTTCAACTGTCAACTTCCAGACCTGCCATGAAGGCTGCCTCTGCTGACAGGCGTCATCCAGTGACCCTGGCTAGAGTTACTTCCTCTGTCCTCTGTGGTTTCATTACATTTTTTACTTCCATTACAGATTTCACCAAAGTCTACACCAAATGATGGCTATTTTGTCTGTGTCTCTTTTTTCTCATATTCTGTCAAGAAGTATTTGAGTTCAGGGTCAATCTCTAATTTTAATAGCCCCCAAAGCACCATGCATACATTTTAAAAATATTTAGTAATTTGAAACTCAAAGGGACTTCTGTAGTAGTAATCCCTTTTAATGTTTTTGGATAAGATTTAATTCATTCTTTAGGGTTTTTTTTCTTCTTTTTCTTCTGAGATTTCTCTCTCCACTAGTCATATACAAATTTTCTTCTGACTTTAAGAGCAGACGTGGATATAATTTCTCAGGTACTTCTGTATTTGTCTATATAGAGTAAATGTAGTAAAACTCTGCAGATATTCACTCTTTCCACAGTAAGCCATATGAAGAAATCCAGAAAGCCTCTGCAATTTTCCTTCAGATCAAATTTTGTGATCATAAGCTTTGTTAAGCTATACTGAATAACAAGATGTGAGGGTCCCAGACCCTGACCCTCTCAGTCAGGTTCCATGTAGGGTAATAAAATTCCAGTATAATAAAATAATTCGTGAAATAACAAGAATTTCCTCATACTAGATTCAATCTGTAACTATTTCAGTTTGCTTATCTGGCCTAGATTTTTTATTTTTAGGGGAAACCTGAACAACCAGGAAAGCTTTTCATTTCATATATTGGTCATTTATTCAGCTCCATTTTTATCAGCTGGCTGGGGCTGCTATAGCAAGGTACTGCAGACGGGGTGCTTTCAACAAATACATTTATTTTTCAAATAAATTTACAGAAATTTATTTTCTCACATTTTTGAAGACTGGGAGTCCAAAATCAAGGAGTCAGCAGGGTTGATTACACTGGAGGGCCTCCCTGGCTTTTAGATGGCAGTGTTCTCTCTGTGGGTCTGTGTTCTAATCTGCTCTTCTTTGAAGACCTGAGTCAGACTGGATGAGGTAGGCCTCGTCCATATGATCTTCCTTTATCTCAGTTGCCCCTTCAAAGGCCTGATCTCTGAATACAAGGCCATTCTGAGATACTGGACTTAGAGCTCCAACATCTGAATTTGACTGAGAGGATTACAATTCAGCCCATAACGCTAGTAAAGACCTTGGAGATTTGGCTTTTAAATTAAATCATCAGTATGGGGTTTTATTATAGTTTCTTTCTTTCTTTTTTTTTTTTTTTTGTGTGTAGAGACAGAGTCTCACTCTATTGCCCTTGGTAGAGTGCCGTGGCGTCACACAGCTCATAGCAACCTCCAACTCCTGGGCTTAAGCCATTCTCTTGTCTCAGCCTCCCGAGTAGCTGGGGCTACAGGCACCCATCCACTATTTTTTTGTTGCAATTTGGCCGGGGCCAGGTTTGAACCTGCCAGCCTCGGCATATGGGGCCAGCGCCCTACTCACTGAGTTATAGGCACCGCCCTTATTGTAGTTTCTTTTCATTTCAGTAGTAAGGTCCAGTTCTTCCTAGGGTATCCTCAGGCAACCAGTAAGGTCACTAAATATCTGTATTGTGGACATAGAAAGAGATACAAAAGCTTAAAAAAAAAAAAAATCACAGCAGCTGTAAGTTACTGAGAGAAAACAACAACAAAACTTCTGGTTTTCCTATCTGTTCTATGCAGTTATATTTGAAGGGGCAGGACACCAAAACATGCCACAGGCAAAACAGCCCTGTTTCCAAACTCTTAAGTATTTTTATTTATTAAATAGATAGTTTCAGACAAACTATCTGCCTTGCCAAGAGTTATTTCCTTACATGGGGATAACAGCACCGCCTCAGAGGACCTGAATGGGGTCTTGCTGATCTTAGTCCTGGCAACAGTAAGCACACGATGAATTGGAGCTGGCATCAATGCACAGGAAAGGCAAGTAGCGTTTCTGGGTTCTCCTGCGCAGGTGCCTGGCTAGGTGCATCAGATTCAGTATCCCATCCAGAGAGAACGTCAGGGAAGACACAGCAGGCTTTCTCCTCTTTACCAACCCTGCTCTGACCCAAGCAGGATTTGAAGAGTTGCTGGAGAAAATGAAGCTCCGAATGCAGGTCTGGAAGAGACATTGCCATCCTGAGCAAACCAGCCCTCTCGGAGCAGCTCTGCTCCCTTTGCTGACTGCTGAGCAAGAACTACATGGAAGTGAAAAGGAATATCACCATCTTCATTTGCAAAGTTCCTCTCGATTGTAATTTTTGGATCTAGTAGACACAGATCTTGGATGACTATTTTCTAGAGGATTATTTCATTCTCGTGCCTTGGCATTCATGAAAGATAGAAATGGTAAAATATAATTTCAGTGCAAATGCACTGGTAATTCTAAGATTCATTGTTCTGTTGATGGAGGAATTTTTGTAAGAGACTGAAGGCTATCCTTAACTACAAGATTTCTAACATCAATTTGCTAGCTCTTTTAAGTGCACAACAATTAGAAAGTAGTATCAGCATCAAACAGTGGTTCTCATTTATATGATTCTTATCCCATCTTTGTATATTTTAGACCATTCAGAATTGGTGACGTTTCATAAAGAAACTTTGTAAATTATCTATTTTAAATGACGACTTCTATTTTAAGAGGCCTAAATGATCATGACAAATATTTATGACTTGCCATACAATTTATTAACAACTGTTCCTCTCTCTGGTGAAAACTGCTTACATTAGCCTGAACGGGTATTGGTTGGCTTAAGCATTCAAAGAGAAAAAATGTAATCATTGCATGCAAATAGCCAGTAAGCATTTAAACATTTAATCAACGTTAGTAATAACGTATTAAAATAACTAGGATTTTTCCTCCTCCCAGAGCTGCAAAGAATGTAAAAGACTTATTATATTATTATACAGACCTTCCCATATACTGCTCAATAAGAACCACGAGAATAGGATATTTTGTCTTTTAATTTTTTAAGTGTTGAATTTCCAGTGACCAGAATACTTTTTCCTGGTCCAAAAGCAGGTTCTCACAGGTTAAAAAAGTGGATTGAAACTTTCTTGTTACATACATAAGTTGGTTGTATTTTTAAGGAATTCCATTTCTAAAAAATATATTTTAAAAACAAAATACATTTGAAGCAGGATAAATGCTTAAAAACAAATAGCTGACTATATTAAGGTATAATCATACACTTGAATTCTTTTCATTTTTAAATAACGACACTATAATATGAATATTGTAATGGGGGATGATTTCACGTTACCTTTTATAAAAAGCTAATTACAAGTAGAATACCGGTGAATGATTACATTTTTATAAATGTAAAATTATGTGGTTGTGCAGAAAAGGTCCTAAAAAATTAATCATGATTATTTTGGAACGGTGATTTCATGAAAGTTGGGTCTTTTTACTCATGTGTATTTTTTAAAATGCACATATTTTGGCTTTATATGATAAGAAAGAAACTAAAGGCATCGGCAGCAACAGCAGAACAATAATAAATCTATTTTGTTTAAAAGAATTTGAAATTCATAAATGTAGTACTAATAGCTTAAATAAACTTTATTTTTCTGGTTATAGAGAACAATACTTGAAAAGAGTCAGGATTACACATTGGTTAAATTAACTCATCACGGGACCAATACCAATAATATTTTGGATTTCTATAGCAACTTTATTCCAGAAGTTGAGTTGCATTTTCCTGTGCAGCATCTTGTTTCTGGTCCTGTGATCTCAGGTGAACTCTGGGGATGTGCTTTACATGTGTCAGGAGAGGCTGGATCTCACTCATCCCCGGAGAGTGTTGGAAGAGTTTTGCACCTGTTCTATTCCCAAACTCTGCATGCCCTGTGAGCCACCACCAAGTCTACAGGGCTCGTATTTTTCTCATTCTTTTTCACACCATCATGGACCACACGACTCAAAAGCACATTGTATTTTGAGGTTTTCCAAAAGCTTGGAGTTTCTTTAAAAGTAGGCTTATTAAAAAAAAACATAAAATGGCTTAATTACCTTTATTTTTATTTCTAGTTTCTCAACACCATAGTTTATATATTAGGTGAGATAAGCTAAGTGCTATAACAAATAGAGTCCAAAAATGTGTAACGGCTCAAAGACAATCAATGTTTCTTTGTCTCTCAGGAAAATAGTCCAGGGGTTGCAGGCCGGTTTATGTGTAGGGATGGGGTAAGAGGGCCATTCAGTGTTCTAGGATAATTGGACTGTGCCTTCTTCAATTATGCTTTCCAGGAACTCTGTATACATTGACATACAAAAGAGGGAAGGAGGAAAGGGCCAGCACTTCCATGGGGACCTATGGGCCGGCCCTGGAAGTGGCCCAGCTCATTGCTGACCACATTCCATTGGTTAGAAGTCAGTCACTTGGCTACACACCCGATTTCAAAGGAGCCTGAGACATATAGTGCCAGGAAGAAGAGAAATTAAGTTAGATGGACACAGCTCATCTCTACCACATTCCCTCTATGCTAAGTCTTCCTGCAGAAAAACTAACCCCTAAATTCAGATTTTTCTTTCTATGAATTACTAAAAGTGGGAAGCACACGCAAGGCTAAATTTGTAACCCGTGTGTGCCTAAAAGGATTTCTGGTCTTGCGGAATTTGTTTCCTAGAACAAATACCAGCAAGAAATAACATTTATTGGTGAAAATTCAACCAAGACTTTGGGAGCTTTAAATGTACAATAAAATGATTTTATTCCATTTTATTTCATCATGTATGAAGGGAACCAACAATGATAATACTTAGACTTGTCAATATTTTAACCCATAACCTTTCTCTAGTTACCAAAAGTAACCAAGACACAGCTAGCAAATCAAGTTAAAAAGAAACAAAAAGAGAAGATTTGGTGGCCATTTGGGCTGAGTCAATATAAAGGTATTAAACTCTCTGCAGCTTGTGAGCTTCTCAGATTCTTCTAATCTATTGAGGTAGGAAAAGAATTGGGTGTATGTAGTATCAAGAACATTTTTTAAAAAATCATTTCCCTCTTGCCTCGCTTTATTTCCCTACAAGTTCTATTTTCAGAATTTATAGAAGGAGGAGTATTTCTCTGGATCCAAAGGGCACATGCAGGCAGTGTCTGTGGCTCAAGGAGTAGGGCGCCAGCCCCGTATACCAGAGGTGGCAGGTTCAAACCAAAAAACAAAACCAAAACAACAACAACAACAAAAAGTGCACATAGATGCCAATACAAGACACAGCCCAGCTGGTGGGAACCCATGGGAATCTTTTCAAAGGGGAAGTCACCAGGACTAAGGAAATTGAGGGTCACCACAACATGAGGAACTGTATTAAAGGGTCGCAGCATTAGGAAGGTTGAGAACCACTGAATTCTACAGAATGCTACTTACTGGAGAACTCTTACATTGCTACAAATAAACGGGGTTAAGGTGAGGTGAGGAGAAGTCTTATTCATTACATCTAGTCTAAGGCCAACCAGAGACCATGTGTTAGAAAAGTCTGCAGTGATTCTGATGAGCTCCAAGGTTAAAAACCACTGATCTCATAAGATAAACACCCATTTTAAAATAACATAAGGGCTAGCTCAGCTGTAATATGAAGCTGAGACTGATCAGATGGCTAATGATATTCAGGTCATAATGAAAATCTTGCTCAAGAAAGCATCTCTGTGTGAAATCTGATATGGGTACAATCAATATTTTCCAATTATGCATTTTAATTAAATTGGCTATAGATGAGCGGCCAAATTGCTGTTTGGGGTCATAAACAAATGTTAAGATCGACACTTAGGCAAATCATTCTCAGACATTAAATTGGGCAAAAAGGGAAGGCAGGTAATTATATTATGCTACCTTGATATAGATCTTTTAGTTGCTCGTAGAACAACTGTACTGCCATTTCACCTAGACTGTTGGTATATTTGTTGGAAACTGAAGCAGGAATCATTTGCAAGTCATTCTTCCCTGGTGAGAGTGAGCTGCACTCTTTCCTTTTTATCCGTCCCTATTTATTGATACTGACAGGCAACAATGCATTATGTAACCATAATGGGATTCACATATTAGTGAGAACATATTATTATAAATTAGCCACACTTAAAAAATTTAAACACCTTTAAGTTCAAGACACTACTTAACTCGAAAACTTTACTTAAAATTTAACTTACATTTCCTGTTTTAACAGCTGAGTTTAAGTTTTTTTCTGTAAATATCGCCTTTTTATATTTCCCTTTCTTAATTGCGCTCTTCTCTCAGGTATTTTATTACTGGCTTAAATTCTGAACTGTTTTAACTGACCAACAAAACAAGGGCTTATTTAACTTAGTTGGGTCAAGCTAAGTTTTCTCAGTTGTAAATTTGACTATCATATTTCTAAACTGTTTCCTATATATTTAATGCTATGACTACAAAGTTATGCCCTGATAAGTTTTTATAAACGTTCTATTGGAAGTTAAGAACTGGGTATTTAGACAAATGTGTCAAAGTATAACTGGAAACAGAGCTATTTTTCTAATTGATTTTGCTTTAATGCAACACAATTATATGTCTCACACACACACACACACACACATATATATATATATGCCATAAAAGAAGTAAATCACACATAGCATGTGGATCAAATTGGAGTTTGAAAAAGGTCCCACATTTACCTGCCATACACACACACACATATGTTTGCCATAGAAATGGATTATACAAATGCTCCAAGGAGAAAATGTATTCCACGTTTCCACCCAAGACTCTGTTCATGTTGCTGAAATGAATGCAAATAACTGAGATATAAAAAGTACAGTCCTTCTCACAGGCCAGTAAGTGTGGTTAGATTCTTGATAAGTTATTGGAAGCTTGAACCCCTTTCCAAATCTCCACTGATTGTGTCTTGTTCCTTCCCTGCAGGTAGGCTTGTATTGTTAAGAACAGTCTTGGCATTCATGAATGTGAAACTGTAGAAACAAGATGCAAAGGTCATAGTAACAAGAGAAAGAAATTCAACTGAGAGAGGACTACCTGGAGATTTTAAAGAAAGCAGAACGCTATTTGAAAGTCTAACTTGCCCATAATTCTCTGTAGCCCAGTCAAATTCTATTGCCTTTTAATGTGATTCTTTGGAGAAAGACAACTCAGTTTCACGTGTTCCCAAAGTGGAAGCTTGCCGTGATGTGATTAGGATTGATAATTAAGTTCTGGTTTTTGTAGCACAATGTGTTGGAACTACTTAGTCATGGTAAATGGGAAACTTCTGGATTTCTCACTGTTAGAAATCTGAGTTTTGCATATTAATTGAAGGTCTTCAGGAAGGCTACTGTGGCATTGGAAATTGTGTGTTCGGGTTTGGTTCCACTTTTAGTCATACATGTTTACGGTTCATAAACTGGAGCATGGTGAAAAAATGAGATCCTAAGAAGCATCTCCAGTGACTCTACCACTTGCTTGGGTCCTGCCCTCTCTATCAGCACAACCATTGACTGTTCCCTCCGGTAGGAGGAAAATCAAAGACAGCACAAGGCTGAGTGTGACGACTCTGGCAGGAGATGCTTTTGGGGAAACTGAACATTCTTATTTCTCTTAGTTCAACTAAACTGTTCCAGAGTGATGTGATTCATAGATTGCCCCTAACTACAAACGCCACTGTGATCAGCAGCTTTTTTCCAGCGACTTTTTCCGATCCCCCTCCCCCACCCTCCCCACCCCCCCATTGTGGTTCAGTGCCTGCCTTTCTGCGTCTCTGTACTGGTGCGATGATCTCGCCATATTGTAGTGATCAGGTCTCTCATGTGTCTTCTTCTACTAGAAATTTAGCGTCTTGGAGGCCCAGGTCATAAACTCCTAGAACAGATACTTGGCTCAACTACTGTTAAATGAGTCCATGAACAACAGGATACCACAAAAGTTATCAAAAGTATTCGGAACTTAAATTTAACTGATCAGCAGGCCTTCACTCTCTGGTAACATATTAGGGATGATGATGCCGCGAGATTTCTGATGTGGGGCAGCAGAGTTAATCTGATGGGTTTGATGAATAATAAAATCATTTCATCTGGTGGGATGAAGAACAGTAGCTAAGGCTTCCTGATTGCCAGTCTAAGGCTCCCAGTGGTCAGAAGCGGCAGGGAATGTCTCTAGTGTTTGGTGCCACAGGAGATAGTTCAAGGGCAGTGAATCATTTGGGCGGAGGTCACAAGCCCTGTATTACCTTGGTGTCTTATGCATATGTGAAGTGAATTTCTATATAGTTACTCAAGTCAGCCTCTGCAGGAACACTGGCAATGTGCTGGCAAATTTGAGTTGCTGAGCAAGCAGGTCTGAAGGACACCTCTAGACTAGAAGTCACAAAGACAGGCCCTCTGCCGTGCAGATAGCTAGCTGAGGTCTCTTCATCTGGGCCTTTATTTTCAGACTTTGCAATATCTTCTCTCTCCCCTTCCCCCTCCTCCACTCTCCTTCCCTTTTTAGAGAGCAGGAGAGAGAGCTAACAGGTAGGAAAATGATTTTCTTCTGTGTTTTAACCATTGCTTTGTAGATTTGCTAGTAATTAGCCTTGAAATTAGTAAAAACAATGTTATGGAACTAAAATACATATAGTGAAACCCTAATTCCCAGTGTGATACTATTATAGGAGGTGGCGCTTTGGGGAGGTTCTCTATGTTAAATAAGGTCATTAGGGTGGAGCCTGCATGATGGGATTAATAGCCTTAGAAGTGAAAAGGAAGAAACGAAAGCTCCTTCTCTCTGCCTCTCTGCTGTGTGAGGACACAGCAAGAAGCCAACAGAAACCAGGGAGAGGGCCCTGCCAGAACCCCGCCATGCTGGCACCCCAATCTCAAATTCCCCGGCCTCCACAACTGTGAGAAATACATGTCTACTATTTAAGCCACTCCAGTCTACTTTTTTAATATAGTAGCCTGAGCTAAGACACACAGAGATGTTTCAGAGGGAATGACCTGAAAAAATAAATGTCAGAAGTATTTTCTGTCTGCTCATCTTTTGGGGAGCTGAAACCTGAATCCCTCCCTCAGGCCAGTGGTCAGGAGGGGCGGGGAGTGTCTCTTATGTTGTGGCCACAGGACAGAGCTCCAGGGAAGGGAATCTTGTCTGGATGGAGGTCACAAGATCTTTTTAACTGACGATGGGGTTCATCTGGGCAGAGGTCCCAAGACTGTTGCGGAAGCCATGAGATTGTCTTGGCCCCAAATGGGATGATGGGATCAGAACCTTTAAAAGCACTGTGCTTCTGCTCAGAAGCAGGAATTTGGATTTGTGGTCACTGACGCCATGTTCCTCCTTTGCCGGGCAAAGTGGTAAACTTCTCTTTCCTTCTCTTCAAAATGCCCATCCCTCTTTTTTCTGACATGGCTTCAGGGGAAAGTGCGGAACTTTCAGTAACAAAGAAGGCCTTTCTCTTTACACAAAGTTGATGAAGCCACTGCCAAGGGTTAGATCATGTGCTTCTTATTTCACAGGTGAAGAAAATGAGCCTGAGAAACAAGACGCATGGTTTACCCAAAGCCATGGAATTTGATGATGAACTTAAAGGAACATCTATTGCTTTTCAGGTTAATAGACTGTGACACCTTCTTGGAATTTTCCCGAACATTCTAAATTCTGAGGTCAGAATGGCATTCTGAGTTTAGAGATGTCTGGTTGTTGTGGTGACAGCTATGGTCATTGTTCCCAGTGTCACATTTCTGGGATATGGAGGTTGGATTGTCCAAGTTAGTGGTTAGAGATGCCTGACCAGTAGCCACTTCCATACATGTATGATCACCACTGTATTACTCAATCCCTCTGAATTTTCTTAAGTAGAAAACAGAGAAAATAGTATCTACCTCAGCTGTCATTAGGAAAAACAAGATTTTCATTTATTCATTTACTCGATGACTATTTATTGATGATTATGTATCAAAAATTATGTTCTGCAGTGAGTTTATGGCAGTGAATCAAACACATTCCCTTGCCCTCATGAAGCTTACAGTCTTGTGGGATTTAAAGGGTAAAAAGGTTAGGAGCACAGTTCCTCCCACAGAATCAATGCTCGGTTAATAACACCAACAGCAACATATGTTTCTAAAAGGTTGTTTCCTTCTCTTCCCTGTTAGAAGTAATGAATGCTTCTGCTTTGTTTTTACAGATATTCTAATCATGATAACTGGAACATTTATCCTGAAATTGCCTTGAAGAAGTTGTCTATCTTCCTGCCCTGCCTCCTGTCATCCTCCTTAAACTAGTTGCTAGCAGGGAATTTGGTGTGCATTTCATCCAATATCTGGTGCTGTTTGGGGGATATGCATTAGCAAATCCTTATACAAATCAAATTTTGAAATCTTGCTGAAGGGTAAGATAAGCAAGATGTACAGGTATAAGGAAATCTCCTTTAAATGAAAAGCACTTTGAAAGTCTAGTTAAGGATTACACTTACTTGATGTTAACCAAGCATCTCAGTCTTTGTGCCCATCTTGCATGCCTGGGAGTGCAGCCGGCCTCTACCTAGTCAGAGCATGCCTAGCAAGAAGACACTGCATGTCCAAGAGCTCAGCTTGGAGGTCTCACTAAAGGAAAAGTCAGCCTAGTGAGGTCCGCGTGAGACCTGCCCAGGAACGTGAGAGAAGATGAGCAAAGTTAGTGTGGGGAGACCATGCCATGCATCCCTAAGTTCTAGAAGTGAGTCTTGCATGCAGGACCATTTAGTTTCTTGCACTGAGCTACAGATGTCTGTTTTAATAGAAGTGCCTGCCAAAGCTGCAGTTGACAATGCCAGCTGCTTTCAACTGCCAACTGCCAGTTGACGTGGCAAGGGCCTACTAATTTATGCTGAGAAAACAGCATGGAATTGGGTCAGCAAAGGACATTAATATCCTCCATCTGTTAAATAGGCTTATTTGCAGAAAATTGAGTATTTGGAGCAAGAGTTGTTAAGGCTCTTCTAGGATAACATCTACACATGATTCAAAAATCCAAAGTGCATGCAGTTAGTTTACTGTCTACAGACAGAGAAAGAGAGCAGGATTGGCCTAGCAGATACGTATAGAACTGTATGACTTTTAGTGCTGGAGGGGGCATAAATTAAAGGCTTCTCTTCTGGATCCAGAACTTACCTTCCTTCCTCCCAAGCACTGCTGCAGTTGAGACTTAGTTAGGATGCCATATTGGCAATTGTGGGGCTGCCAAGTTATTTCTCTCCAGTCACAGGTCCTGTTGTCTGAACAACTAAGGCATGGCACAATCCACTGGCCTGAAATAGATGGCAAAACTTCCTTTGGTTCAGTTTTTACAGGTGAAATTATAGTTTGCAATTGACTTTAGAATTCAGCTATGGCATGGCATTACAGAAATTATAGTTAAGAAGACCATTCTTATCATATTGATCCCATGGAGCAATGCATGGCCTCCTGCCAATCAAATAGCAGAGCAACACGTAATAATGTTCTGAAATAATACATGTCATGCTGAACTCTATTCCATGAAACTATATATCTTAAAAAGACTCTAAGTGATCAGATACTACTTAGTCATTACTCATTTTCGAATAGTACATTAGGTAATACAATAGGACCAAAGTAGATTGGGAGCCTCCCAAATTAGCAGCTGGCCTCAAATATTTATTAGGCTAACTCATGCTTAGGTAATCAATCCAACAATAAGTGTATTCCCTGGTCTCAAGAGATATAACATACAAGTATTTCAGTATATCCCAAGTTTATTATTTTGAAGACTAGTTATTTTTCCTTAACTGGATCAATGGCCTTTTAGGTATGAATATTTTTATTATAGCTATGTCACCTCGATTTCTTGTACAATTTAGATGAGGTATGTACTATTCTGCTCACACGATGGTGTGAGAATGTAATGGAAGAATGTATTTAAAGAACCTAGCACAGTCTCAATATTGTATTCACCTCCTGTTACTAACAGAGTTCAGGCAGAAAGTAGGTTACATGCTTTAGTAAATGTTTATAGAATAAATGAATATTTCCTGTACACTTAGATCTTTCCTATTTTATTAATAACACGTTCAGAACACATCAGCTTTTAGTGTGGTGGATCCATCAACAATTTATTAGAAAAACATCAAGAAAAAATTCTATTTTAGTTGTTCCCTTGTTCATCTTTTCAGAAATGGACTGATTATAAACACAGCACATTATATCAACCAAATATGGAGTGGTTATTTCCCTCCTTGGTGGAGAATACCATTATGTCTCTGATAATCACTTTCTCTACCCTAAAAGTCTTGCTTTTGTTACTCATTCATATTTCCCCTTCAAAATACTGAGGAGCTGAATATTTCCAGTTACTTCTTGAGTTAGAAAGATAACATTTTAAAAACTATATCCATTCTGGCTCTGATTTGTGGTGCTGCTAACAAAGGTATCTGGTGTGATGTGAATTTTAGTGGAAAGAATTTCTACTTTCAAGGGATGAATACAGTACATTTTCCATTCATGACTTCATGGATGTCAGAATTATGTATGTGAGGGTTCATGTACGTGGAAGAATAATAAATTAATATGAAAGTTTATGGCTATTACTGATTGAGAAGTAAAAGGAAAAAAGCATGTGGGTATATTAAGAGAAAGAAATTGGGAGAGATAATGGAAAATAGAAGGGAAAGGAGATGAGAAAATTAAGAATTTCAGGAAAGGGAAAAACATTCAACAACCACTATGGGGGGGCTACGATGTCAACTGGAACAGAAATACAAAATCGTAAATAAGTCACGTGGCCTTATTTGTTCCTCTTGCTGTAAAATGTTTTCTTTGCTTTGAGTTTTAAATGTAACGAGAATCCTAGAAAACTGCCTTATTCCATCTCTATTCACAACATCAGGGATGGTGAATAATCTTCCGTTTCTACACAGACATTTCATTCTCCAGGGGGATTTTAATTTAATACATGAAGAATCTATCCTGAAGTGGTTTTTGAAGTATTAGTTGCTATTGGTGTTAAAATATCATAGCTTTTTTTTTGAAAAAATAGCACACATTTTCATAGCACCTCACAGATGCCAGGGATTTTTCTAAAGGTTTTTTAATATGTTAACTTGTTTAAGCCTCATAAAAACCACATTATCATCTCCTTAACCAGTTTTCAGCAAGGCTAAGTAACTTGTCCAAGGTGGTGCCAAGGTGGCAGAACCAGGATCTGAGAGGGGCAGTCAGCTCCAGAATCCATGTTCTTAACCGTAATTCCAAACCTCAAAAGTTATAATCAAGTTAGAGGACTGTGAGTTTTTACATGTAAAATAATTACAGTGTGGTAATAGATAGTGCATAAATGAGCAAGCTGTCTGCTCAGGAAGGAGAGAATCTGAGTGCTGGAGATTGCGCACACCTGGACTCACCTTTAGCCCTGTGGATCTCACCATTGACTATATTAGAGTCAACTGGAAAACTTTTTAAATTCTCCAGGCCCAGGTTATACCCAGGCTGATTAAGCCAGAATCACTGGGGATGGAACTCAGACATTACTATGTTTTTAAATGCTTTTCAGGTGTTTCTAATATGCAGCCAAGGTCAAGATCCACTATTTAAATTAGACAAATTAATCTTCTCATGATTAAATTTACTTCTCTGTAAGGAAAATATGTGTACCACTAGCTATAGTGCCTGGTACCTAAAAGCTGATGTCTATATTTTATGTATTTTCCCACCTCCAACCCCAAGTAAGCCATTGTACTTCAGAATAAAGAGAGAGTAATGGAGGTCAAAGTCTTCTGGAAGGTTCCATGGAGCAGATAAAATGTGAAGAGGTCTTTATGGATAGAAAAGATTTGCAGACATGGAAGGGAAGGGATGACACTTCAGGGACAGTGAAGAGATGAGACTGACAGGAATAAGACTAAAGAACTGACGGGCCACTTAGATGTCATTATCGAGGAAAAAGAGGGTCTGCACGTGGAAGATGTTTCTAAAGTTTCCAGATAGAGACAATGGCAGTACTACTAAAAGGAACCACACAGGAAAATTAGGAGAGGTGCTGGCTGTTGAATGGCAAAATAAAGCCTATCTTCAAAAGTGCTTATTTCCTCATCCATTCTCTTGTAATAATTCTTCTGTCTTTTTCATCCAGAATATAGCTTGCTTTCTAATTCTATTTCTGCCCTGGCATGCATGGTTTGTAAGCAATAATCAACTTCCCGCACATCTTTATCTGGCTCCTCCTAATCCTATTTGATTTAGACACAGCCTAAAAGTTTGACTATTGCTGGTAAATTTCTCAGGAAAACTTCCTTAGAGAATAGGTAGAGTCTTTTGTTCATAGAGGTCCACATTGAGTGGGTATGTAGCACCCCCTCGTGTGAAGCTGGAAGGAGCTTTTTAGCTTCCACTTTCTACCCGCTTGTTTTCAAGAAGAGCAAATTGAGGCGCAAAGAGTTATCAATAAAATAATAGAGTTTAGGTTATGCTGGACCAGAACTGAGATCTCCAAGTCTCCAATTTGCATGACCTTGGTACCACGTTAGGATAGGTCAGCACAAAGTCATCAGCTGAACATGAAATCTAGCCCCGCAGCCTCTTTGGTAGCACTTATAGGGAAACCCATCAACTGGTCTTATAAGGAATTTATCTTTCTTTTAAAAAGCCTAATTTACTCAGTGATTTCATGTGTCTTACAGATACTGTGTTTAAACAGATAGTTAATTTTCTTTCTAACAGCACCATGGTATGTCGAAGGCATAAATGTATTTCCTCTAATGAGATTGTATTTGATAATCTTTTGAAAGGCCAAGTTTTCATCAGATCCCTGAGGATGTCAGAGCTTATACATCCCAGACACACTCTATCTCCCAACCTTGCTGATAGATAATTTTGCACAAACCGGTACTTTTTTCAACCACTTGATGCTAAGGATGAAGAAACAAGTGACTAACTGCCTGCGTGAAGATGCAAATATGGGTGCAATTAGTTTGTGGGCATAAAATCACATGCGCAGAAAAAGGACCCCCTATCAGGTCCCTGAAAACTTGGCTCTGATGGCTCACCCTACCCTATATTTATGTAGTCATTGCTCTTCGCATGCTTGTATTGGTTAACAATGCCTTTTATTTATTGTAAGTTAGGAACTGCTTGAAATAGGCATCTGTATAACATCTGCAGGACTGCGGTTCTTGACATTTTAAATAATACCGGCTCTTAACTAAAATCGTCTCCACAAAAGGTCATAAATTCTGTTACATATCCGAACTCGGAATGAATCAAAGCTGTGATTTCTGAAATAACATTCTGAGGAACGAAACTGTCCTTTGGGAAAAGTTATTTGATTTATAATTATGGCTCTATATTTAATGAAAGGTAGATTTCATCCATTTAAGTGAATTGGGTTGGGTGATACAATGGAGAGAAAAACTTCAACTCTGACTTAAGACTGGCGTGAGATATAAAATCATGTAGAAGTTAGTACTGAGTCCTAGCTCTATAATGTTTTCAAGTGGGTTTTATTTAAGAAGAAAAAATACATCTCTGTTTTTAGTATTAGAAATGTTAAACTATAAGTTGTAATATTTCCTTGCTAAAGATAAAGCATGATAAAATCTTTCCGTTGTTGACATATCATGAAACATAATCTGAACTATTTTCCTTAGCATTGATTCTCATTCAATGATCACGGCATGTATTTCTTCTTTTTCCAAATTCAAATAATTTTTTTACTTTCTTAACAAAAGATTTAATTCTAGGTTGTGTCTTACAGTTACATTATTTCCGAAAGGATAGGAATTGACTTAAGAATTAAAATAATAAGGTCATTCAAGAGTATATTAGCTGGTGTTTTTGAAAAAGACATTTTGGGCTCATCACATCAATAAGGTAAAAAAAAAATCCAGTTTTGCCAAATAATCATAATGTGCGTAATCTTATCGTAAAGATAAGGTTTTGGAGCCTGTCTGTGTTTGGCCTTGTACGCTAAACCTAGCATTCCTAAATCAATTTCCTTCCAAAGTTGTCTACCATGACAACTTCTTTCAAGAGGAAGGAATCCTGCTGGTAAGGAAGGAAACCATCTCTAGCAGCAACAATCCATTCCTGCATGTTGTTCTGACTCCTCTCAGTAACTCTGAGTCCTTGGGGCAGATCAACGGGGGAGCAGTTGGTTGTGGTGACTGTGTCCTGGCTGTTTACAGCCTTCTGTGGAAGGGAAGCGGGTTTGGATCTTGATTTTACTTCAGCAACCATTTTAAAATTACATATTAGGAATTGGGAAATAAACAAGGGGCCATCTCTGCTCTGGAGAAACATGGGATCAGTAAAAACATATTGCTCATATACCCTTAATGTAATGCCATATAGGCACAAATACGCCTATATTTATATAGTATGCCCATTATTAAACATAAAAATACTATAATGAAGTTAGAAAAAGCACATATATTTTAATCCTTTCTGGCTTCACCCTGAGAGGTCCCTGTACTACTCCCGCCCCTTTCTGAGGTGCATCTTCTCACTTAGGAGACCCCTGATCAGAGCAAGAGAGAGAGAGGAACATGAAAATTAATACTTGGAACCTAAGGTGCTAGCTGCTATTATAGAGATATGCCCAGAATGCTCCGGGAACACGCAGGAGAGGCTGCACCGGGGATCTGCTGGTGGAGAAAGGCCTCCTGGAGAAAAAGAGACAGCCTCAGGAGAAATCAGGCAAAGGCAGGAAGAGGACTTGCAGGCCGAGGGAGCAGCATGGACAAAAGCCTGGCGTTCCGGAGCAGCATTATCAACATGGAGTGAGCCAAAGAGGCTGGAGGGGGTGGGAGAGACAGGAAGGGGCAGGTTATAGAGGCTAAATACCATGAGCTTGATCCGGGAGTCAATTTGGGGAGCTTCTCGAAAGGGGCTTCTAAAGTACCAGAAGGCGCTGTTTTGGGCAGCCTCCCTGGCAAGGTCCAGGCTCATACATGGCTTCGTAACAGAAGCTGACATAAGTTAGCACACGTTTAATGGACAGATCAACCTGCTGCTTCTTCAGGAATCCCAGTAATGGATCTTGAACTTTTGTCTTGAAGAACTATAACTCGATGTAGGAAGAGGAATAGAATTAAGTTGTTTTGGGGTTGTTGTAAATTGTCATACGATAAAAAAAAAAATGTAACAGGACACACTGGTGTCTTCTTTGTGTGTAAAGGGATGTATCTCATTCAGCAGTGGGTCACAAATCGCACCACCTGACACCGTAATGGGTAAATCCCTCCCCACACACTGACTGCAGTTTATTATTCAGAACACATGTTCGAGACTGGGGACGTGCCCACGTTTGTTAACTGTGCGTGCCAAATTGCAATTTGTCCTGCCCATTTGGGAAACTCATTTTCCATTCATTCTGTGGTGTGAAGTTCATGGCAAGGGTAGAAATGCTCATGAGTGTTTTTTCAGACTTTTTAGATGAAGGGAAACCTGGGGCCGGAGAACAGAGAGATAATCAAGAAGCCTGGAGAAGACCCTCCATGTTCCTCTAATTGCTTTAACGCATCTGGATTTTGCTAGATCCTTCTATCCCCATTAAAAGAAGATGGCTGGGGAAGGAGAGAGACAGGGCATGAGGAGAGAGGCATTACGGAAGTCTCTCATTCCAGGTCTGCTGAAGGCTCAGGCAAAATTTAAGACTATGATTTAAATTTGACATCACAATTTCCCTGCCTGACATCACAATTTCCCTGCCATTGTATTTATGTTCAATATATGTGGGACATCAATGATCATTCCCAAAGATGTTTTAAAATAAAAAGAAATCATTTAAAACTAAACTTATATCCTTTGCAGTTCTTTAGGTAACAGCAGATATTTATTTTCTATCTACATGAACAGATTATGATGCTAAGTGGAGGAACACAATGTGAACAAGTCCAGTCCCTACCCTCATGAAGCTGGCAGCCTGGGAAGACTGGCATTCAACAATCAATTACACACGTAATTATGTCACTATTATGGTAACTGCTAAGGAAGGAGAGTGCTATGAAATAAGCACTACGGAAGTGACTCAGAGGCTCATGGAAGGCTCTCTGGGGAGAGTCACGTTTGTGCTGAGATCTTAAACGATTGATTAACTAGGAAAAGACAGGAGGGTGAAAAGAAAAGAATTTGATTAATCAAAGTATTTCAAATATTAAAACAATGCATTTGCATTAATTATATGTGTTGTAATTCATAATAATGAGAAAAGTAATGCCCTGGAATTTTTTGGTAAGAGGATAGTTTAAATCAGCACCTGCTTATCTATACTAAAGAATTTCTTCTGTAGTGATGCGATATCCCATGGGATAGTCACCTGGCATGTCCCCAGACGGGCAGCTCTTCAGCTCCAACTGAGAAATGGCTTCAATGTAGTCAGAAGAAATAGGCTGTAACCCACAGGTTTCCTCCGGGTGAATCAGCAAACCACAGTCCTGCATTAGAATGATAGACGTTAGTTGCCATTAACCTGACTAATAGAGATACATTTGAAAAATAAGATTTTCTGTGCCCAACAGCCCTCCTGGAAGGGGACAACTCTCATTTACCCTTCTCCCGCTACTGACTTATCAGTAGTCATTTATGCTAAAATTAGCCTCTTTCATGAGTAGGGTGAATTAGGGGGTTAATATAAATTCCAAAGACAATTTAATCTTTATTTTGACATTGATATTCATGTCATTTCTTTGCTCATTTTTAAAAATTTGGATGCGAATTTTTTTTTTTTTTTTTTTTTTTTTGAGACAGAGCCTCAAGCTGTTGCCCTGGGTAGAATGCTGTGGCATCACAGCTCACAACTTCCAACTCCTGGGCTCCAGCGATTCTCCTGCCTCTGCGTTCCAAGTAGCTGGGACTATAGGCGCCTGCAACAACGCCCAGCTATTTTTTGTTGCAGCTGTCATTGTTGTTTGGCAGGCCCAGGCTGGATTCGAACCTGCCAACTCAGGTGTATGTGGCTGGCGCCTTAGCCGCTTGAACCACAGGCGCCGAGCCTTGGATGTGAATTTTACCCTAAAAATACCATTGTGTCACTTCGTAAAAAATACTATAACAGACAACAATCTATCTAGTGGAAAAGACAATTAATGTGAGAAGGTAAGTGAGAAATATTTCAGGAGAATTTAATTTAACAGACAAATTTCATTTCAGTAAACATTTAAAAGAACTCCCGATATGGCAGAAATCAAATAAGATGCATGCATTCCATTCAAAACATGCTCATTGATTTATAACAGTAGGTAACACCTCAGTGCCCTCGATGTCATTACGGAGGCATGTTCCGTACTCAGGGATGCTTCCCACAGATGCTTCTCCACTGACAGGTGCAGGGGAGAGCGGCACCATGTTGGCGGCTTTCGGAAACTTCTCCCCTCTGTCCCAGTCACTGCGCTGCACCTGCGGGTTGGACCACCCTCATTTTCTCTTAACTTATTCTGCAAATCTATTGGCACTTGACCTGTCCCATCTCACTTTCTCCTACTTCACACAGCCCTATGGTCACCCTCCCCACTGAGTTCTCAGGCTGTCACAGTTCAGGCTGTGTAGAAACGCTCTGGTCTTGTCTGGCTTGCTTTCTCCCTAATTGTGCACGGACAGCATCTTTTTGTGTCTCAGCAAGGCCTTCCCGAAACCGTGGCACACTCATGTATCCCCACTCTTGTCCATTTCAGCACCCAGGATGTTTCCTTCACACTCTTCACCACCCGGTAATTATTTGTTTGTTGTCTGTGCCTTTTCTGCTACATTGAATGTTGTATGGGAGCCAATAATTATATTATTCACACATACCCAGTTCCTGCCATAAGTAGACAATGAATATTTGTTAAACGCATAAAAGATTAGACTTGTTGCTCTCTCCTTATAAGCAATTCTCAACGAGGGAAAGAAAGGATCGTTTGACCTTTTCTTTGCTCTGTAACTTTGCCACTGTTTAGCAACTGCAGTCAGTTTCCCTCATATTCTCAAATATCCTAACTACCAAACTCAGTTTCCCAGATCTTATACAATAAGCTCCAGGATATTAAGAAACAAAAAGAATGGGGGTGGTGTGTGGGCTTTTTGAAATCTGGATTTAGTATATGTTTTCTTTTTTTTAATTCATTACTGAAAGTGGATATTTAGGATACTGATGTAGGAAATTGATTAAAAGTTAGAATCTATTAATCTATCTAATCTATTAAATCCTATTAATTTCGGATATTGATTAAAAGTTAGAAAAGTGATTTGTGTTTAAATGCTCATTATAATAAGACAATTGAAAATACACAAAGTTTCTACTTGTGTGAGGAGACTTAGTTTGAATAAACTCTATGAGCGATACTTGTTAGTACACATATATGCACGGCGCGTATCTGTCTGGCCATTTATTTTTGGTGGCGAATGGACCATTTTAAGGCTAGGAAAAAATATCATTATTTATCAAGATTGCAAAAAAAAAGTTTATGTCTAATGTCAGGAAGAGCAATGAGTAACAACTACCATCAAATACTGTTGAAGGGCAGTTTATATTAAAATAAAAGATTCAGAGATTTTGTAGCCCTGGAGCCAAACTTCTCACGGTCTGCCCTAGGAAAACCCACCCACACAAGGAACATGTGTAGGGATAGACATAAACGGACTAGTGTGGAGAGATCTTCAAGACAGGTGATAAAGAAAAAGCCAAGGATTACAGAACAATTCATCCAACCCGAAACACACACCCAGGCACGTGTGCTCATTGAACCAAGAATATCCTGAATCCTGATTTTGTGGGAACAAGGACATCTCCATTAAGAGAACAAAAGAAAATTTGCATAATGGTAGCCACCTCTAGAATATGGTTCTGGACTTCTAGTCGGTGTCAAGGGGCTTTAGCCATATCTGGGATGCTTTACCTTCTGTTTAGAGACAGTGTTGTCTGGTAGCATTTGTGAAACTACATTTTAATTTGAAATAATATTATAAACAATTTTCACCATCTCATCTCTGCTGAGATTATTTACGTTGCCTTTTGGAAGGCTGTTCTTTCATTTTAGAAGGGACCGTGTTGGATATTCCTTTTAAATGCAGAATACTCATCTGCCCGTAGTTCTGAAAGCTCTAACATCACCTAAATTTAGGTCCTTGAGACCAAGATGTTGTGTTCCATTTGTTACTAAAAAGGTATCTTTTGGCACCTACATATATACCTATATAAATAATGTTTAAAATGTATTATAAGTCTGGGATTTAGAGATAATTTTGCCTAAAATAATATTGCTTGTTGGGGGTTTCTGTGGTATGAGTGTATATGACCATGTCCTGCTATTTGTTAGGGGCCATTGGAAACAGTGTCCGGACCACAGCTGCGAAGCCCTGACTGGTCTGTTGTGTGGACGCTCTCTGTGGAAATGGCACCTCTCAGTCATCAGACAAATGGGCTGCTGCCAGTTTGCTAATGTCTTGTCCTGTGAGGAATCTGAGCAAGGTCAGTCACTGACAGATGAGTCACTAACTTACACAGGTAAGTTAAAGGCAACTTCTCTGAGGAGACATTTGAACTGAAGGTTGTGAAAACTCGAGGGATGAGAATTCCAAGAGGAAGAACGAGCATGTCAAAATCTACGAGGGAAAAGGATTCATCTTACTTTTTCAGGAAAAAAGAAAAGCTAGTTTTAAAAAACTGATAATGGGCTCAGCACCTGTAGCTCAAGCAGCTAAGGCACCAGCCACATACACTGGAACTGGCGGGTTCGAATCCAGCCCAAGGCTGCCAAACGACAATGACAATTACAAACAAAAAATAGCTGAGCGTTGTGGCAGGCGCCTGAAGTCCCAGCTGAGGCAAGAGAATGACTTAAGCCCAAGGGTTGGAGGTTGCTGTGACCTATGATAGCATAGCACTCTACCCTGGTCAACAGTTTGAGACTCTGTCTCAAAAATAAATAAATAATAAAAACTGATTATGCTAATAATCTATATTTTCATAATCAAATCACAGTATCTTTTCTGAGATGGAGACGCCAAGGTTATCTACTATATAAGCTCATTTTCAAAGGAAGGCTTATAATTTCATGAGGTAGTTCTCAGCATTGTTGGATACCATTTTAGAACGGAATGATATTAATTTAATACCCAGAACATGCAAAGCGCCATGCTGAGAATACATTGCAGTTCATGACCCCAAGAGACCCACAGTACCAATTTCTTCCTAACAGTGAACTGAAATCTGCATTTCATTGGTCTTAATTCTCTTAGATGCTGCTTGGAAGAGATTTGCTATAATGTTACAGAAACATACTGTGCTCTGATTGCCAAGCTGGTTAAATAAATGACCATGAAAATGGTAGGATAATTTTTAAATGCTCAACTTTTATACTTTGCAAATGCCCAAGGACCCCATGTTTCAATCTATGATTATAATAAACCAACTGCAGAGCACAGAAAAGCAGTGTCAGTGGCCAAGCTGGGCCACCTCCTGTTCCTCAGAGCCTTAGTGTTGTCTTGGTGTTTGAATCGTTACCTGATATGGTGACATTTCTGTCTTCTACTGAGAGTTTCCACTGGGTACCTGCTCTGTGACACTTGGTAGGTCAGCCCTGTTGGTTCTAACTAGATGATGACTCCAGTAAAGTTTAAGATAAGACAGGAATCAAAGCAATATTTCAAAGAACAGACCTACGTGAAGAGTGACAGACGGACACCAGATTTAGAGGTAAATAAACGCTCAAGTCATACCTTCTTTACGGCTCAGGCCAAAGAATATTCTATTGTATTCTGTGCTTCCTTTTGAAATTTCTCCTTAGCTGTTAGTCTTTGCAGTTTATATATCCTAAGCCTTTATGGTAAGTCTTCACTATTTTGGATCACCAGCGCAGCCCACTGGAGTGAATATTAATCATTTTCTGAGCTGTGGCCAGACTATGAATGTGACCCAATCCAGAGACTGGCTAATAGAGTTGAGGGAGCTGGGAGAAGAAAGGATGGCGTCTGTATATTTGGGTAGGCTTCATGGTCCTTTCACGGAATAAGAGAACAAGAGATTACACTAGAAAGAGCGCCACTGTTCTGGGAGTAACACTTGTGAGTTTTCCTTCCAACTGTGTCATGAGCTGGCTGTGCTGTCCTGAGTAAGTCATCTGATTCTGTTTTGTCACTACAAAATGGTAAAAGCTGGAGAGAGGAGAAGGGAAAGAATGGCATCAAGTGATCTCAAGTCCTGTGGCAGACTGCCTCATGGGCCTACACAACATCCATTCTCTTTTCTTCCTTTTTGACAGCAAAACCCTTATTTTGTTGGAGGTGATATTATTTCAGGCACTAAAACAATAACCTATTTCGTAGTCTCTTTTGTAGCTAAAGGTGTTCATGGAACACAGTTCTCACTGTAGAAATGTAAGTGAATGCCTGCTATGAATTTCTGGAAGATGTCACTTTTTCTTCGTACCTGTGTTTCTTCTTTTCTCCTTGGAATGCAAATGTGAGCTTAAGAGTTGAGCAGCCATCTTGGACTATGAGGTAACCAGGAGCAGACAAATAGAGCATAGCACATAAATGATTCTGTGAAGCTGCAGTGCCAACTTTGGGGCACCTACCTCTACACTTTTGGGTATGGAAGGCGAGAGCACCCCATCCTAACCACTGGACCACTAGGGAGTGTCTTTGATATGGAAAGAGAACAAACTTTTATTTGATGAAGACATGATAGAAATGCTACATGCCACCAAACTTCTCCTTCCTGTGAGAGTCTATAAAACCTCTTCTTTTCTGGACACAAGAATCTTTTTGAGTATTCATTTAGATATTAAAAGTGATTAATCCCACTAATAACATTTCTTTAAACAATCATGAAAGGCAAAAAAGCTTATTAGCATCTCTCATTATTTTCTGCACTTGAGATGATTAGTCACTTGGTCAAGTTCAGGCATATTTAAAAAAATGAACCACAGCTCTTTGGGCTGTAAGTGTCACCTCTTGGAGCCACAGAGTCTGTACACACAGAAAAGGTGGTATTTAGTGGATTTGCTTAAAACGGCATTAGCCTCGGAAATCTCCACACTTAAAAAGTGTATCATTTTGCTGGAGACATCACAAAGGAAGGTCCAAATTACTGAGTAGATTGGCATAGCTCTCAACAGAGTGCAGTAAGATAATTAACAGGGATTTTCTGGTTCAAACTTGTGTAAAGTAAATATGTTTAGTACATAATTTTCAACATTTGCAGAACTTGTCATGGAGTGCTGCAGTGACTAGCTAAAACTATGACAGTGCTCCTAGTTCTGCCCCTTGTCTGATCACTGGTCCTTGATACCACCAGTTCCTCTGGGTGCTCCTTTCATTCCTTACAGAACCATCTGGCTGCAAGGGAATAAGGGAATAAGTCATATTTCTCCTTTTTAATGCGGCATTGCTGTATTTTTAGAGCAATACCAAATTGGACGATTGGATTTGCCAGGTATCTCTAAAACTGCTTAACTACTTTCATCGACCCCCATGCAATTATTCCTTTCAGATGAAAGCATTCTCCCCTTCTCTGGTTAAATAATTTTAAGGGCCTCCTTAAATTTTAAAATATGTGCTCTGCCTGCAGCCTCCAGCTGCTCGCAGAGGGACCCATTTCCTCCTCTTCCCCTAGGACATGTTGCCATTTCCAGGAAGTCATTAATGATCTCTCAAAATATGCCAGCCTTGGCACGACCACCTCCCTCCAGAAAGGCAGAGCGCCCTTCCAGACCAGAGCTGTTTCTCTCAGAGATGAGGTAATTCACTCGTGGCAGACCTGGGGTCAGATTTCGTTGGGATCTCATCACATGCTGTCGCCCGTGTTCCAGTGGAACACTGACCAAAGACATCTGCTGGAGCCCCTGACACTTTTTAAGGCTCAGGGCATGTAAACGGGAACACACCAGATCCCCGCATCCCTGGGCCCTGAAGCAGGGACCAGCCTGCAAGGGTTGCTGTTCCTCTCTGCTCGAATCCAGTTTCACTAGTCCTCTGCCACTTCCACTCCTGGTAGGAAAACCCTTCTACAACCCTCAAAGGCTTCACAAAAGGTTTCCTCCACTCCTCAACTCCCCAGAAACCCAGCCCTGTGCTGAGAGGATGACCTTATCAGGCAACCCTGTGGGAAGTGAGAAGGCCCTCTCCAGCCTCTCCAGGGGAGGCTGCCTGCATAGTCAGGAAGTTTACCTTCCCTTATCTCCCAACTGCCTCTGTTAAACCATTATCCATTGTATTAGGGTTTTTTGTTTGTTTTGTTTTGTTTTTGAGACAGAGTCTCACTATGTCAACTTGGGTAGAGTGCCATGGTGTCACAGCTCACAGCAACCTCAAACTCTTGGGCTTAAGTGATTCTCTTGCCTCAGCCACACCAGTAGCTGAGACTATAGGCACCTGGCTATTTTTTTTTTGGTTGGAGTTAGTTGTCATTGTTGTTTGGCAGGCCCAGGCTGGATTCGAACCTGCCAGCTCCAGTGTATGTGGTTGGCACCCTAGCCTCTGAGCTACAGGCACTGAGCCTATTGTATTAGGTTTTATTGCAGCTCATTTTACTTGCTCCTGCCTTGTGGCTGTTTTCTTCTACCACTTTATTATACCTGTGTGTGACACCTTGGTTGTTATCATTCTCTCCAGTTCAAAATTTGTCCTCAAAGAATTCCATTCCATTTCCTTCAACAATATCTCTGGATAAACTTCAGAACTTTTCAATCAAGCCAGAACTTCTCTACTTCTTATCTTAAATTCTAATACTTTTTCTCAAAATGAAACATACATCCCTACCTGCTCTTCAGTCATGCAGAACTTCCATGCCTGTGATCTCTATCCCTCTTTCATTTTATGTCTATACTGTTCATTTCTATCTCTAAACAATTCACTTCCTCCTTTTTTATTTTGCCAAAGATGTGCAGAAACTTTCCAATCTTGGAATAATCCAGTGTTTCTCCAACCAAAGCTCTACTTGATGCTTGGTGACACTGGCAAAACTCACACAAATGTAAAAACAAATACCACAAAAATTTTCTGCTGATTTCTCAGTACTGCCTGATAGTCTTTTTTTGTATCATTTTGGTTGCAACTCTTCCTCACGCTCCAGAAAGGCTACTTCAAATTTTTGTCATTCTCCTTAAGCTCCTTCACTTCAACACCTCCACTGGTCTCATTGGGTGACTTTATCTCCAAATTCATAAGCAGAAAGTGGACCCCGTTAGATAGTAATTTGCTCAATTTCTTGCCACCTGCCAATAAACTGTGTCCAGATACCTTTTCTTCCTTCCTTTTCTTACACCATAGTAAACTTTGAAAGTTTACTTCCTTCACTTGTATTTTTTCATAATATTTTCTTCTTTTGAAAATGCTTACCCCCTTGGTTTTATTATTACTTCTTAATATCAAACACCAGCTCCTTTGAAGTTTCTTCTTATTACCCAGCCATTAAGGTCTGGCCTTCTCCAAAGTTGTGCCCTTGACTTTTCTTCTTTATATTCTAAGAGATAGATTCCTGCATGGCATAACCACTCCTTGCAGGATGGTGACTCTCAAATTTTATCCCAGCCTCAGCCGCTCTCAGGGTTCCAGAATAGGATGTAATAGGAAGAAATTTCAAAGGAGCTGGTGTTTGAAAATAAGAAGTAATAACAAAACAAAGGGGGTAAGCATTTTCAGAAGAAGAAAATATTATGAAAAAATACAAGTGAAGGAAGTAAACACATCCACCTGTTTCCTGGACATCTCCCGTGGATGTCATGGGTATCTCAATTCACTATAACTATGACAGATTCCATAGGTTCAGCCAAAACTCATTCTGATTTCACTTTTCTGTGCATCCTTTCCCCAAATAGAACGCTAATAAAATGCCTCCCTGTTTATTTCATAGCCAAGACTGGCCTGACACAATTCTGGCCGGTGAGATGTAATTTGGTAGAAATTTGCCGGTAATTGCAGGGAAAGCCTGTGCTTTTCTGGCACAGAAGCTGTTGCCTTCTCTTCCCTCTTTCTTCTTCCCTGCATTCCGGAACAGGTACTTGATAGCTGGAACACAACGATCTTGGGTTATGAGAGAAAAGAAAGGGAACTGTGGAGACTTTAGTGTTGACATCATTGATCTGCGGCAACCATCTGCGTCTGGAGTTCTTGTCAAGTAAGAAGAAACGACCTCTTACCTGTTTGAACTACAACCACTGAGGTTTGCTGTTACAAAATAGCCAAAATTAAACTTAAAAATCCTCATTCCCAAATTTTTCCTGTCCCCCATAATCTCAATACTGGTGAGCTTGGAAGGAAATGTTGCCAAGACAGGCACCTCAGTTATCCGCATTTCCCTTCTCTTCATGTCCCCCAGCATTCGACCAGCACCAGTCTTTATACTGACGTTCTTCTCTTGATTTCATTTTCTCTCTTGACCTCGGCTGATTACTGTTTTGATCTGTGTCTTCATTTCTTTTACCATGGGATTTGCCTTCACCTCTTAATGGGTCCTCTCTGCCACCCCTTCTGCTGCCCACCCATGCATTCATTTTCTGCAGTGTGGTGAAAGTCACCTTTCTAAAAGGCAACTCTAATTAACTCCCTTTGCTGCTTGAAATAGTTCAAGAGACTGCACCGAATTCAGAATAAATGTGGCTGCTGCCTAGCTCTGTGCCCCGTCCCCCACCCAGTCCTATTACCCTTCACCTTACACTCGACTCAACTTGAGTAACTGCCGGTTTGCACAGTGATGCTTTCTCTGACGACTCTGGATGTTTAACTGAAAGCATTTCATTTGCAAGGCATGTCTTGAGGCACTTAACATTTCTTTTTTAGGAATATGCACTAAAAGATGACTGAAAATTTTTTAGGATAAAACAAAAATGAAACTGCTCTGAAAGATGAACTTGGTATAAGATGCACTCACATTGTATTAAGAACCCTTTCTTCTATCATTAGAAAGTGTTTCTTTCACTCTTGATATAAACAAAGACTTTTTCCATTTTCCTTACAAATTAATCTTGATTGGCTGAGAAATTTTCTGGATGCTATATATGATATGATATTTTATGATAGGGCTATAAAGGAAAATCATGAAATCTATAGATTTTGAGACGTCTAGTGCTTTTACATGACAAGGACTTTAGTTTCATTTTGTTTCTCCTATGAAAATCAATCCATAAGACTCATAATTGTGATTTTGGAACTTTTTTCTTTTTGTTAAGAATTCTGATTTATTTTATTTTATTTTATTTATTTATTATTTTTATTGTTGGGGATTCATTGAGGGTGCAAGATGTGTCACACAGTGAGACCCCACCCCCTTCCTCCTTCCCTCTCTCTGCTCTTCCTTTCCCCCAACCCCCTTACTCCTTTTCTCTCTCTCTGCTCTAGAGCAGAGAAGATTGACTTCTTAAACGTATGCTAAGAAGCAAAATCCACATCCGGAGTTGTTTGTGACTCACACTGAATATGCTTACTTTGAAAAAATACATCATAAACAGAGCAAAACTTTAGGAGAAATTTTTGACCATTTATATGACCATTTATATATGACCATTTATATAATGTATTAATGATATGAGCTTCTGCCTGTTACATACATTTTTCATATTAAAAATACCGTATCCAAGAATTAGGGAGGAGACATTAACAAATATTAATTAATTTACTTTATATAAATTGAGTACCTATTTGGCTATAAGTTTACTTTTCAACATGGGTTCCCTTGGTATTCATGTTGGTGTCCTAACCTGCCTTCTAATCTAACAGAAACCTAGTACAGATTTGTCAACATGTTAAGGGTTAAAACCACGGTGTAATGATAATTGTAATGATAATTGAAATTACTACATTTTTTCATTACTTATTATATGCCAGGCATCATGTTAAGTAATTTACACACTTCATCTAATTTTTTTCTCACCAGTCTTCCCTTCATTTTAGTGATAAGAAAATGGGAATGCTAAATTACTGAGAGGCAGAATTTAAATGTAGGTCTGTCTGACTTTGGACCTGTGCCACCTCATCTTAACACATTGCTGACTTTCCTAATGGCAGAGCATATCGTTGCTTTTATAGTCTGATATCAAGCCTTCTGGGCAAATTTCTAATACTTCATCTCCCATACTCTGCCTCTAGCCTAATCCCATCTGGAAGCTGGTTTCTCCAAGTCAACTTGCTTTGTTTCATGCCTTTTCAGAGAAAGCCATACTGAGGCTGGGTTTAGTGTAGTAAGTCAATCCACACAAACCAAGATCACAAAGTTTGTCATTTTCTTTCTTTTTCTAGCATTTAGTACAATGTTGGGCATGTAATAAACATTCAAAACAGGGTTTCTATAGATCCTAGTTATCAAGCTTTTGTCTGATTCAAAATATGCAAATATCCTTTCCCATTGGATAGGTTGTCTATTTGCTTTGGTTGTTGTCTCCTTAGCCGGACAGAGCTTTTGAGCTTAATTAAGTCCCATTTGTTTATTTTTGTTGTTGTTGCAATTGCTATGGT